>CAUYPO010020245.1:0-40343 GCA_963574435.1 Cheirogaleus major
GGGTGTTGGGCGAGTGGGAGGGGGGAGAAGGGGATGGGTATATACAAACATAATGAGTGAGATGTACAACGTATGGGGGATGGACATGCTTGAGGCTCTGCCTTGAGGGGGGAGGGGGGCATGGGCAATATACATAACCATAATATTTGTACCCCCATAATATGCTGAAATAAAAAAAAAAAAAGAAATGGGTAAATACTTGTAGAATGAGGCTGTTAACAGTTCATGTTATGAAATGTTCCTGCCAATAAAGAGACATAAGTAATAAAGGTTCTATAATCTCTTTTTAGAAAAAAAGGGATCCAAATTCCAGTTCCACTTTTACTAGCTAAGAGACCTTGGGAAAGTCATTTTACATGAATGACCTTTAGTTTTCACAGCTGAAATATGGGGAATAATAAGCTTACTAAATAATAAATGAGGGCTCTTGTGAGAATTAAAAAAATATGTCATGATATAAGCATGTAATAAACATTATTTCCTTCTCCCTTTAAAAGGTTTTAGTGTACTTTGGACATAACATCAAACTTATCCATAACCAAGATTTTCTGCCTATCTTAACTATAATAACTCTGCTGGAAAAAAAACCTTAATAATGTAGATCAATTTCAAAGCATTTCCTCTGACAAAACAGTTGTGAACTTAGGTGGTAATAAAATGCTTACATTCAAATGAACAACACACAAAAAAATTCTCTTTCAGAGAATTTTCCTTTAGTTAAACTAAGAACTACTTGAAAATCGCTTATTCTTTAATCATATTTCATCTGCTCCAAAGAAGCTCTGAGAAGTCTAATAAGCACATAAAATAAAGTGGAAGTATAAAATTATACCAGAAAACCTAAGTTCAAGATAATGATTGTGCTTCTCGGCAAAGAAGGTACAAAAAGAATCTACATTGCATGCTTTTCCTAGTAATAGATCCAGCAAGTCAGTAGGAACAAACTTTTCCTAAAAGTAATTCTAAGACTAAGTTATCTTACTCACACAAAGCTACAAATACCAAAACAGTAATTTCAATAGAAGTTTTACAAAAGGCACAGAAACATTCTTACATAAATTAAAAAAAAAAAAAAACCAGAAAAGGTTTAGGGGGAATGAGGTGTCTTGTTTAATGGGTGCAGAGTTTTAGTTATGAAAGATGAACAGAGTTCTGCAGATAGATGGTGTTGATTGTTGTACGAGAATATACTTAATGCCACTGAACTGTACACTTAAAAATGGTTAAGATGACAAATTTTATGTGTATTTTCCCACTATTAAAAAAATGCCCAAAGAGAAAGTCTTCTGGGACAAAGAAGTGAAATGAAGGCTTCTTCATATATTAATTTCCCACAACCGATATCAAATTAAAAAGAAAAGGAAGGAAGGAAAGAAGGTAGAGAGTAAATAGGTAGGTAGGTGGCTCTGCAGCAGCAAATATTTAGGGGCAGGCAGAGCCCAAAGTCATAGACTTCAGAAGTGATAGTCAAGGAAATATATAACAGATTCTAGAGCAGAATGGAACAACCCTGTTTGGTGAGGCTAACTTGGTCCTCATGTATCAGAAGTCATAGAATTGAATTAACAATCTCATTAATACCCCAAATCTAGAGACAAATTGAATAAATTCCATTATTTTTTTCCTTGTGTGACTGGGAGATGCTGCAGAGCTGTGGGAAAAAATGAGTAAAACAGAGAAGTGAATTCTGACACTTTCCAAGTTGGAAAGTACCCTAAAAATTCTAGGGTAGCACATTAAGGACCTTCTCAATGGAAAAGCAACACATTCCCCAATTATAGGAAGCAAACCTTGATATGTTTTTATGTGAGCAGTAAAAATCAAGAGGAATTTTTATAGAAAGAATGAAAAGTATCAGGGCCAGTGAGCAAAAGTTTAATATGTCAAGTCAGAGTTCAGGAATAATGTGTACAGGTCACCACAAACTACTAGATAGACAAAAGAGGAATGGGAAGCTCGGAGTTTTTATTTTTGCAACTACAAAAGTAAGTTGAGCCAAGAACAAATGTGATATGGAGAGTGAAGAAGTCACCCACACAATGTGGGAACAAACAGAAAATCTGGGCAGAGCTGTCAAGCATGAGCAAGAAGAAAAAGAACAGGCATTACCAATAGGCAAACAAACTGAAAGAAACAGTAAGAGAGAATGAGGGAGGGAGGTATAGACCGAAAGAAACATAGAATGGAAAGAATGTGGTATACATGAGATCAAAGAACTCTGTCCAGAAGAATATAATTCAATGAATACAAAGATATTCTTCACAAATGCTTTGGGATTTAGAACTTTTTGAGAATGTGAGTATAGTAAACAAAATGTAAAAGACAAGATGAAAAAACAAGAGAGTGAGATTAAAAAAGCAGTTTCAAAATTAAATAAACATATTTTACCATACGATAACTAAGAAATACAAAGGAAGAGAATAGTTGTAATTGAAAATAAAAGTATGACACAGGACTACAATAATCACAAAATGCAGATTTTAAAGAACAGAAATTAATAATCAGAGAACAATAAGATTGAAGTCAAAATTATCCAACTTTAGGAAAACTGATGTCTCTAAATCCAAAAAGAAGGCTGGCAAACAAGTAGACAGGAAGAAAGGTAGACTGATTCTGCAGCAGCAAATACATAAGGATAAAGAGACAAAGCCCAAAGCCACAAACTTTGAAAGAGATAGCCAAGAAAAGATACAAAATATACTGAGGCAGAATGGGGCAGACTTATTTGGTAAGGTTCCTAACTTGGTCTCACTTATCAGAAGCCATAGAGATAAATCAACAGAACCTTAGAATAATAAAAAGTATCTATAGGTATCTACTTTGGCTCCCTCAAAAGCAGGGCCTGAGAAAAAGACTTGTGTGCAGGAAGTTTATTTGGGAGATGATTCCTGAGGACAGAAGTGATAGACTGAGTAGTGACAGGGAAGGAGAAAAGTTAATATGGTACATATGCCACCAAGGCCACTGAATATAGGCAATGGGGGCTTAATTTCCATGGTACCTCCTAAGAAGCATACACAATGTCTACCAAAATTCTCTACCCAAAATAACTCCACCACACCAGAACTAAGTATGTGCTGGCACCAGCGAGCTTCAGACAGAACGAGGTGCTGTTAGCAATAGGTAAATGGAAGCACACAGGAACTGTTCTCACAAGTGGCAGCTGAAATCAGGGGTGTGAACAAGGTGATGGGAGACAGAACACATTCAATAAAAGGAAAAACTTCCATGAAATAAAGAACCAAATTTAAATTGTGGTACATTACTGTAAAGGTATTCAATGCAGCAGTAAAAGCAAAGAACTAGGCCTCCATGCATCACTACAGATGAATCTCTTGAAAAAATTGAGCCAAACAAAAAACCCAAGCTGCAGAGAGATAATTACAGTCTGATACTATTTATATAAAATTTAATAACTTGCAAAATAGTATTTAGGGATACATTCATAGGTAGTGAGTAACGTGCATAGGTATCATAAACACAAATTTCAAGACAGACATTACCTCTTCAGGGATGGGTACCCTGGGGAATTTAATAGTATTTGTAATATTTTATTGTTCAAGGTGGGTGGCAGGTACATATATATTAACTATATTCTTCCCTGTGATTAACTAGTTTAATAAAAAAAGACAATTACAGATCAAAATAAATTATGTCAGGAAAATACACAGAAAATTCAACACTGAGATACATCCTGGTTAAGTTACTAAATTTCAAAAATAAAGCACTCAATCAAGAAAACTCCATGGGAAATGAAATAAACATACTTCACTGTGTAGCTATGTTACCTAATCACAAAAATCATGATCTGGTTCAAGTAGATAATTTAGCAATGACATTACATACGAATAGATTCATCTAATAGAGAAATTGCAAACTGGCATGTCTGTTTCACCTGTTCAGTTGTTTTTTAATTTGAATTAGTTGCCAACATATAAAAATTTTATGACAACATTAGGATTGTTCTGTGCATTTGCATCTATGGTACCAGAAGAGAAAATTCGAAGTCAAAACTAAACACTGTTATTCCTTTATTTCTAAAAATAAAAGCAAAAAAGACTTTGACATTATTTCTAGATCTATTTTGACACTATTCCAAATATGTTAATTTTCTAACAAATAAACTTCCTTCTGACAGTTCTAGGATTATTTTATCAGAGAAGTCATGATTTCTTTTAAAAAAAGCAAAGTTAAAAAAAAAAAATAAAGTACCATGAGCCCTTCTTGAAAAATCCATACAAAAAGAAATCCAGACAAATAATCCATATATCAGGAAAAAGATTGGTGGTAAGCATTTTATCCAATTCAATATAAAATGAGTAGGAGACAAGTTATGCAGATATGGTTAATAAATGGACTATAATCCTATAAACTGAGTGAGAAAGTTAACCCAACACAATTTGGTAAAGATAAAGGAAAGTTATACATCTAATGTTCTCACCTCTCAAGGCACACATTGATATTGTCTAAATTTGAAACATCAAGTTTTTTTAAAAAACCCTCCAAACTAATTGTTTTTTACAGTCTCTTTTCTTATCTGTAAAGACCTCATTTAGGAAATACATCAGTAATTCTTTGAATTGTACTCTGGCTTCTCTTTTGTTGAATTCAAACAAAACTATACTTAATACTTTTTATTTAAAACAGCATTCTGGTAATGGGTACATGAGGAATCATAACACTATTATTATTATTATACTTTTAGTTTGTTGGACATTTTCCATTATAAAACTGAAAAAAATTCATTACAACACAGCCCAGTTCTTATAGAAAGTGTATCTATCTAGACTTCATTCCTATATTTCTTCATTTTTTCTGCCTGTGTATCTGCATAGAAATATATTCAAGAATAAAAGTCAATCAATGTTAACAATAGTGATTATGTGGGAATTTTTAAAACATTCTTTGCACCTGTTTGTATTGTTTAATTCTTTACAATGAGAAGGCATTATTTTGCAAAAATGAGAACTTTTTCTTTACCAAACCGCAACTTTATAAAACTACTTTTAGGGAATTCCTACTGAAAATTAAGCAGTATGGCTCAGATACGTATGCTTTCTTTTTATCTAACTTCACATAGGGCCAAACCATTCCCCTAGGGTAATGGATGATAAGTTCCCCATACCAGAAAGTCTCAAGTAGAGGTAGTGGGAAAAGGGGGATTCAAAATACCTTGCCCTCAGAGATTCTAATATAACATAGCAATGGCTAGTATTTATTGAATGCATATAACATACCAAATACTAAGCATATTCTAAGCACTCTACATGTCTTAATTCATTGAATCCTAGACAAATCTATAAAATGGCTAAATAATTTTACAGATGAGGTACAGGGAACTTACAAATCTATCAGAGGAGAAACTGGATTTAAGCCGGAGTCTGCCATGGTCAATGCTCTTAATCACTACACCAGTGGTTCTCACACTTTGCCGCATGTTGGAAAGACTCCGGGGATCTTTAGAAAACGCTGCTTGATTCCCACGTGCAAATATTCTGATTTAATTAGTACAAGGTACAACCTGGGCAGCAGGATGTTAAAAAGTTCCCCAGCTGATTCTAACACCTTTCTACCTCCAGGCTGCCCTTGGATAGTGGTTCTCAAACCTGGATGAACATCAGAATCATCTGATGACTTTTGTAACTTTAAGGCCCTCATTCCATCCCAGGCCAATAGGCCTGGCAGTGAAGTATTTTTAAATGCTTCTCAGGTGGTTTCAGTTTGCAGACAAGGCTTAAGAACCATGGCTTAGGGAGACTGTAGTAGCCTCCTACTTTAACAATGCTCACACTAGTGAGTACTTTTAATTAGTGGTATATCTTTCTCTTAAATGGCTGGGGTTAAAAAAAAAAAAAATTGAGAACCACTTCAAGGGGTCAAATGTTAGAGAGCATGACTTTTAATTCACCTACATTCTCATAGGTTCAGAATTATTCTGGAAATAATACAACTTTCTTCAACTGTCTCAGAGGTTGGATTTACAGCTTTCTCAGATAGGAATGTGGTCTATAGGTCTCCTTGGCTTCAAGGTTTCTTTTCTTTTTCCCCTTCAGGTAAAGCTGTTTCTCCTGGCACTGGGCTTCATCTAGGACTAGCTCAGGTATAGAAGGGACTATTTATAACTACTTGAGGCCTCAAACTGATGAAAGAAAAAGTTTTACAAAATAAAATATGCTACAAAATTAATGAAAACAAAATAAAAGGAGACTACAACAGTAAACCTGAAAATTTTAACAGAGAAAATAAAATCAACAAAATATTAGCCACAGTCCTTAAGAAATAAACTAAATAACACAATTGAATGAGGAGTAAATCTGAGGTTGAAAGCAGGGAGCACTTCTTAAGACAGTATCAAAAGTGAAAACTCACAGCTGCCAGATCTGGTTTGGGAACCTAAGACCAGAGATTCTAAATGCATAAAATAAGAATGGCTAACATGTTTCCAGTGCTTACAGTGCACCAAGCATAATTCTAAGCCTTAGATTTGGAAACCTAATTATCAGAGATTCTATCCTAATAGAATCTTTGGCTCTCAGAACACCTACTATGAAAGCACATTAATCAATTAGCTTGCAGCAGTCCTCAACCATTTGCTTCCCTAGCACATAGGCAAATGCGATTCTTACCCCTAGTACCCATATACTGAGCACAAATCCAAAAAATATCGTATCAGTCTGGCTCTAGACCAGTGTTAAATTCAGTTAAGAGCTAACTTTGCCAAGCAAGAACAAAATCTGTGGTAACTGCATAAAAATCCTAGTTTTGCTAATGAAAAAGAAATCCATATGCTTTCACAACCAAACATAGGTGGCAAAACTGACATTTTCTTATGAAAATTAGCTCTGTGTTTTTTTTTTTTTTTTGAGACCGAGTCTCACTCTGTTGCCCGGGCTAGAGTGCCTTGGTGTCAGCCTAACTCACAGCAACCTCAAACTCCTGGGCTCAAGCAACCCTTCTGCCTCAGCCTCCTGAGAAGCTGGGACTACAGGCATGCGCCACCATGCTTGGCTAATTTTTTATATATATATATATATATATTTAGTTGGCCAATTAATTTCTTTCTATTTTTTAGTAGAGATGGGGTCTCGTTCTTGCTCAGGCTGGTTTCGAACTCCTGACCTTGAGCGATCCGCCCGCCTCCCTTGGCCTCCCAGAGTGCTAGGATTACTGGCGTGAGCCACCGCGCCCGGCCAGCTCTGTATTTTTATCCATATAACACAGGCCACAGACTATGAGTCTTAAAACTCTTAAAAGGTTACCAATCTTCCAGATCTTAAATTACTTAAACTGTCAATTACCCCTGGTTATTTCTCACTTCTAACCCTCTAATACTACCCAGGTCAGGCTCTGTAGGTTTGCCACCAAGAGCCAATGCAGAAACCCTCCCACATTTACAAAAACTTTCCTTAGGAACAGGTGTGGATAAACTCCAAGACACAAAAAAAGAAGCAAACAAGGCAACAATTGAAACTTCGGGGTTCAGAAGAGAAATTCCCAAATGATTTGGAGGGCAAGTTACTACTAATTATCTGTGATAAAAGAAATTTAGCATGGCTTTATGTAGCAGAATTGAATGAGGTGGGTCTGTGAGAATTAAGTAAGCAGCAAAGTACAGTACACACCGAGATAATTCAGTCAGCCCTGTTGTACCCTTTAATGTGGATGAATATCTTCCCAACATAAATATTTTACTTTAGGACTAAGGACAACAATTGGTCAAGAAGTTTAATTGCTTCTTGAGGCCACATCTGAAATCTGATGATAAAACTCATTAGCAGTCAAGGGGGCCTGCCTTCCTAGTCACTGTTAACAGTGTATCTCCTCTATCAAGTTATGTGGCTATAAGTTAAGGCGAGCTTAGGGCCACTTATGCACCAGTTACATGACAACTAAGTGCAATTCATGATCCTATACTGGAATACAGACTGCAGATTAAAGTACTATATCAACATTATGTGAATCTAATAACTGTACTGTGGATAAGATAAGCCTGTTCTTAGGAAATAAATGATTATGTATTAAGAGGTAAAGGAATTTGATATCAGAAACCTACTCTCAAATGATACAGGAAAAAAATTATATTGATAGATATATAGAGAATGATGATTTGATAGCAAAATGTTAACATTAATAATTGGTAAATCTGGATAAAGGGGATATGGAGTTCTTTGTTCTATTATCACAATTTTTTGTAAGTTTGAAATTATCACACAATTGTTAATAAAAGTAAAAATAAATAAATAAAATGAGCCAGCTAAATTTAAACTTAATGCAGAAACAGAAATGCAAAGGAAGAAAGAAAGGAAAACAAATCTATACTCTGTTGTTATGTTTCTGAGTCAGACATAGTGCTGGCTATTTTACAAATGTTATTCTGTAGAATAAAAAGAATTCTGGATTTCAAGCAAACAGCTGAGTTAGTATTTCTTTTTTTTTAATTTCAGCATATTATGGGCATACAATAGTATTTCAACTCTATGATTTCACAATTACATGACCTTAGGTTATTTCTTTCATCTTCCTGAATCTCAGTGTCCTTTCTCTGTAAAATAAAGATAATACAAACATCATGGTATGATTGAGAAGATTAAATGAGATGAAAATATCAAGTATTAAATACTGTATGTGCACACCACTAAGCATAGCATACCACATTGTGTTTAGTGTTGAGATATAAATCTTCATGGGACTCACGTTTCTGCATGTCTTGTAAACAAGGCACAAACTGCCTTGTTCTGGACTGTCTTTTCAAGGATATTTGTATAGTGAACAGATTAGTAAAACAGACATATTCCTTCACTCCAGAGCAAAGGTCAGGCATGCTTCCTGCTCATTATAAAAGACTAAGGGTTTCTCTCCGGTAACAAGGCATACTGCTTATGGAGGTATCATGTGACCCTGTTCACACTGTGCTGTGGGAAAAAGAGGGGCTTGGGGAACTGACACAAAAAAATTGTTGATACTCTGGCATCAATTACTGCTAATGCTATGAATAACAAAATCCTTTTCTTTCACTCTAGGGTCTTATGTTTTCTGCCACCATGCATGGAACTGTGGTAGGCTAACTGGAAGAGTAAAATCACAGACCCTTCATGTTCTTGACACTGAGCACTTTCTGTTAACATTATCTCACTAGATTTTATCAGTAGCCCTGTAAAGTTAAGCAAAATACTACATGGTAAAAGTGAAGTATCCCATAAATAGTAGTTATTATTATCTTCATCATCATTATTATTAATCCTTTCAACAGTCCTATAAACTCTGAATCAATACCATCATCTTACACCTGACAGATTAGTTAACTTGCCAAGAGTTAGTCACACAAATGGTGGGGCTGGAACTTTAATCCATCCCACTATTACCATGTCATCTTATAGCTTTAAAATTATAATCTCATTCAGTGAAACTGTAAATTTTATATGACATCACAACAGAGATATTCAGGCACTCATTCTTCAAATATGTATTAAATGCCCTCTATGTTCCAGGCACTTTGCTGGTGCTGGGGAAATAACACTGAATTAAGACACTTTCTCTGTCTTCATGAAGCTTACAGAGGAAACATACACGAAAACTAGACAAAACAACAAAATAATTACTAACTCTTACAACTGCCATGACAGAAGCAAACAAGGGACTGAAACAGAGAACTCGAGGACAAACTTTTCAAATTGTAGGTTGCCAGTGAGAAATAAATTCATGAGTCTCAACCACCAGTTTTTGAAAAATGAAGTAGGTCAGAAAAGAATATATACCGTGTTTCCCCGAAAATAAGACCTACCCATAAAATAAGCCCTAGCAGGGTTTCTAAGCATTTGTGCAATATAAGCCCTACCCTGAAAATAAGACCTAGTGATGGGCGTGGCTACGCAGCGTATCTGCACAACCCATGCATTTCGTCGCGGAGCAGTAAAGATGACAAGCAGCCCTTCTCATCTGCCCCATGAGAGCTCTATTGCTAGACATGAGAGATCGGGGCCAATGTTTCTAAAGGAAATAGAATCACAAGAAATTCAGGATGGAATTTGGGGTTTGGAGAGTTATGATGATGTTCCAGAAGAAGATGACTTAACTATATTTGAATAAATGTAGATTGTTGTACCGTACTTAAAAAAATAACACATTCCCTGAAAATAAGCCCTAGGGTGTCTTCTTGAGGAAAAATAAATATAAGACCCTGTCTTATTTTCAGGGAAACATGGTACATATTATGAGATATGTATTGTTTTGTGAAACTTTCTTCTTGCATAAAGGGTCATGGTATAAAATGCATTTCTTTTAAGCACAGGGAATAATCTCTGCAATAAGAGTGCAATGGGAATGGAAAGACCTTGCTATGTTAGAAAAACAGAAAATAACATTTTGGTTAGAACCCTATAGAAACGATAGAGTGGCATGAATTGAGGTTGGAGAAAGAAGCTAAGGTTCTGGCAGAGACTCTGTGCAATGTAAAAAGATAAGTGATACAATTTGATTTACATTTTAGAAGTCACTTTTCTTGATACATGGAGAATGGATTGGAAGCAGGGCAAGAATAGGTGATAATGGTGGCTTGGTTTGCAATATAGAAAGGGAGGGTGGCAGCAACGGAAAAGAGTGGACGAATTCAAGATACTATTTTGAAGATAAAATCAATAGGACCTGCTAAATAAGGCATCAGAGGCATACTGTAAATTTCAGTCATACCCAAATATTGTGGTTCCATGAACACACCATGCTTTCTAGATGTGTCTATGCACATGCTCCTCTTAGCATACCGTACCCCTCCCCAAACTCTCACTCTATTTACTTGGCACACTTACCCATACTCCCTTCAAGACTGAGCCTCAACATCAACTTTTCCACAAAGTCTTCTCTGACCCTTAGGAGCTTTCTTCTCTACATTCCCTTAGCACCTTGCACATGCTTCTAATATAGTGGTTACAGACTACATGGTAATAACCTGTTTATATCTGTTTCCCAAGCTGTCTGGAGCCATTCCAGGGCAGAAACCACTTTTTAAATTCTCTTTTAACTTTGAGCCTGATGACAGTGCTTAGAAAACTGCAGATTCATTAATCAAAGTTTGCTAAATGCACATGACATTGCATGTAATACATTCCTTCATTCCTAAACTAGTAAAGTGATCTTCAATACTTAGTAAAAGTACTAAGTACAGGTTCAGTATCCCTTATCCAAAATGCTTGGGACCAGAAGTTTTTTGAATTTCAGATTTTAGAATATTTGCATTATATTCACCCATTGAGCATCCCTAATGTGAAAATCTGAAATGCCCCAAGTAGCATTTCCTTTGAGTGTCATGTCAGCACCCAAAAAGTTTCAAATTTTGGAGCATTTTGTATTTTAGATTTTTGGATTAGGGATGTTCAAGCTGTGTTGTACATGTTTTTATATATCTTCAAGTTTCGGATCATTCTTCAATGACTCCATATTCAGAGAAATATATATCTGCATAATTTACATTGCCATATAAATTCATTAGATTCTGTTTAATGATCAGATTGTATTTTTTGCCTTCATAAACTAAACAGCATAGTGTATAGGAAAGATCTGAATTTGATGTTAGATCTCTGTTCATAAACCAACTATACAATTTATTGACTGTGGCTTTCGGTAGGTTATTTAATCTCTCCGATCTTAATTTGCTCATTTGTATAATAATTTAATACTTTTATATCACACGGTTGCCATGGGGCTTAAATGTGAATGTAAAGTTACTACCACAAATATATACTCAATAAATGTTAGTTCCATGTTCCTCCAACTTACCTTCTTTACAAAGAATATAATCTTTGCAAAACTAAACACAATATATTTCTCATTACAGCGCTATCTTGACCTAAGGGCCAAGAGCAGAAATCATCTACTCCCACACCCAATTTGGATACTGTGGTCCAAAACTACCTACCCCAATATAATTTACTGTCTACATACACATGACTTTATTTGTACTTTGTCTTCATTAACATAACTATACTATTCTAGAAGACTCCTGCCCAGAAAAATAAATGGATTGTTCATTATAGGAACCTCCTGAAAAATCAGGTCAATAGAAAGCATCAAGAGTTTATGGCCCTGGCACATGGAAACGTGGTTTGGGAGAAGAAAGGATAAAAAGGTGAAGGATGAGGAACTTTTGATTCCTGGGTGGTCATGTATGGTAATGCAGTCACAGGCCTGCTGCATTCAGTTGCTAAAAGTAAAAGTTATCAGTGGAATTTAGAGGTGGATCCAACTCTCAGGGAGTTGGTTGACTGGATATATAAGGAAATACAAACTAATAAGAAAAAGGTGAGGCTGGGTGTGGTGGCTCACACCTGTAATCCTAGCACTCTAGGAGGCCGAGGCAGGAAGATTGCTCAAGGTCAGGAGGTCAGGAGTTCGAAATCAGCCTGAGCAAGAGTCAGACCCGGTCTCTACTAAAAATAGAAAGAAATTAATTGGCCAACTAAAAATATATAGAAAAAATTAGCTGGGCATGGTGGCACATGCCTGTAGTCCCAGCTATTTGGGAGGCTGAGGCAGGAGGGTTGCTTGAGTCCAGGAGTTTGAGGTTGCTGTGAGCTAGGCTGACGCCATGGCACTCAAGCCTGGGCAACAGAGTGAGACTCTGTCTCAAAAAAAAAAAAAAAAAAAAAAGTTTATGCCTTAAGATTCCTTGCTTGCTCTTTTCACCAATCTTAAACTGCTGTACCTGATTTGTGTCCAATCCTAATCAGCCATTCCCCCACAAGCCCCTCCAACCCTCTGCTACTGAAAAACTGGCCTTAAAACATGCTTCAAATTATCAATAAAATCTCACCTTGCTTTCCCAGTTTGAGACAATACCAAAGCTCTGTTGAGGTGGTGGTCTTCCTTACCCTAGCAAGCAATAAACTCAGCTTTGTCTTACCTAAAGGTTGTGTTGGTGATGCATGCGAAATTACCACTGGAAAGGGCAGTATATCAGTAAGCATAAAGACAAGGCAGAGGGATTTCCCCACAAATGTCTAGAAACACTACAAAAATGAGCTAAGTTAAATTATATAACAGGCAAAATATGTCCATTAATGAAAAAGAAATGGTTTATCAAGACCACAATACAAAGTTTTCTTGCAAAATTCCACAAGTGGCCAAGAAGTCTTAAAAATTCTTTTTGACAAATCCCAGGTTTGTATTACCATGTTTTATACCTTTTCTCATTACAGAGCTGTTCAAATATGACTCTGAATCAAGAAAAACTGAGTCTCAGATATTTCATGTATCTTTGGGAGTTACCAAAAATAACTGCCAAAGTCGCTGCCAGAGCGACTGCAAGAGAAATACTTTTTTTTTTTTTTTTGAGACAGAGTCTAACTCTTTGCCCGGGGTAGAGTGCCTTGGCGTCAGCCTAGCTCACAGCAACCTCAAGCAATCCTGGGATCAAGCGATCCTTCTGTCTCGGCCTCTCAAGTAGCTGGGACTACAGGCATGTGCCACCATGCCCGGCTCATTTTTTCTACATATTTTTTAGTTGGCCAATTAATTTCTTTCTATTTATAGTAGAGACGGGGTCTTGCTCTTGCTCAGGCTGGTTTAGAACTCCTGACCTTGAGCGATCCTCCCCGCCTCGGCCTCCCAGAGTGCTAGGATTACAGGCGAGAGCCACCGCGCCCGGCCAGAAACAGCAGCTTTTAAATTAGATCCTTTCGAATGGCAATTCGTATCCATCATCAATTTCACCAAATGAAATGAACACTGATGTCTACAGGGTCTAATCATGGCCTAATGACTTTCAACTCAGGTAAAGCATACAAACTGTGGGGTGGGGAGGAGTGACGCAAATAAGTGCCTTTCCAGGTTTACTCCGACCCTCCACAGGTTTGCATCAGGAGCTCGAGCAGCACCAGAGGAGGAGGAGGTGGCGGAAGCAAACGGAATTCCACGGAACCCGCTCTCCCGCCGAGGACTGCACCGCAGCGGTGAAGATGCTTTGGGGTCCATGGCTTCGCGGGGCCCCCCCTTCTGCCCTTTCCGGTATCCGTACCTGGCAGGCGATGGACCTGCGAAACACGCACGCCATGACCGGCTCTAGGAAGCGCCCCACAATCCCGCCCCCGCCCCGCCCTCTTTGCACGCCCCGCCTCCGCGCGCCGGAAGCCCGCCCTGGAGGGTGATGCCAGCCAATCAAGGGCCCCCGTGTCCCGCCACTAACCTCTGCCCTGCTGCCGCGAGGGCGCGCGGGAAATCCCGGGTGCATCTGGAATTCGCGGGGCCGCTAAGACCATGGCCACCTCCTCGGTGTCCAAGGTACGTGGGGGTGGGCGCACACCAGGGCTTTGCCGCTGCCTCATTCCTCTTTGAAGAAGGGATGAAGCGGAGGTTACGTAGGCCTCGGTTCCCTGGCTTGAGTGGAGGGAGCGGCAAACCGAGCTAAGGCGTCCTTGCCCCATGTCTAGTTGAGCCTAGCTGTGCTTAGGGAGCAAGGATGTGGATTTGCCTTGTGGTGCGGCTAGGAATATTTTTAAGTTCTGGTTGGTGGAGATCGGATACCCCCAGAATGTGTCCCAGTGTCTGTTCCTTTTTCCCCCTCTCATAAAAATGTACTGTGCGCCAAGCACTCCGTTAGGTCCCGAGATACGGTGGTAAACAAAGTAGACTTAGTTTCTGTACCCAATAAAGACAGTAAACACATAAACTGATGATCACAAATTGTCGTGTTAGTAAGGAAAAAAAGTTGTAAGTGAGAGAACAGAGGAGTGGGAAGAACCTAATACACATTGCCAGGGATCAGCGAAGGCTTTTTGGAAAAGATGACATTTTGGCTGAGACCTGAAAAATGACTAGAAGTTAGGCAAAAGATTTGGGGGAGGAGGGCAGAGAGAACGACATGTTCTTTGGCCCAGAAAATAGAAATAAAATGGCACACTAAAGGAATTGAAAAATCGGCATAATCGGAGAGTAGAGAAAGAGCGAGAATGTTATGAGAGTGAAAAAGTAATGCAGATGTGAGTGTGAGAAGGATTTGCAAGACGTAGTGTAATTGGTAAGATGATAAACCCTTGGTCTGCATTGTCCAATATGGTAGCCACTAGCCACATATGGCTATTAAATTTTAATTAAAATTAAGTAAGATTAAATAAAATTAATAACATTCCTTAGTCTCACTAACCACATTGCAAGTGTTCAATCACCACATGTGGCCATAGCTACCAATTAGCGCAGATATGTGATTGTTCTATCATTACAGAAAGTTCTATCAGCGCTGCTCTGGACCATGTAAAGTAAAACTTTTAGTCCTATTGTAAGTGTAGCAGGAAGCTCCTGGAGTTAAGCTATCTAATGAAGCTGAAAATGAAGGTGAAGAAGCTGCAAAGACATTTTCCCCTATATTAAAAAAGCGAATTAATGGATCTGATTTTTAATTTTGATTAAAATGGTCTATGAGAAGTATGCTTTCCAAAAGTACATCTCAAGGAGATAGTACAAGCCGTAAGGTTTATGGTTACAAAGGATTGGCTCTGATGCTAGGTGCAAATGCTAGAAGAGATTTCACTGTACTAGTAATAAAGATCAGTGCTGTTTTGTTTTTAGGTTTTAAGTGGTCTATCCCTTAATCCTATTTGTTGCAAAAGCACCTCTTATTTTTGTGTATTTTTGTGCAGAAAGTAAGGTTTTGTCAAGCATTTTTGGCATTTATAACAAATGCTTGTATTGGGATGATTATGAAGTGGACCTTACATAAATAAGAACCCTTAAGGACCATTTCAGGAATTTATGGAACTGCTAGCTTTTTTTTAAAGCTCTCTAAACATTTTTGCTTTCTTTCCTCATAATATTTTCTGGCCTTTGGCCCTTCTCCTAGACATCTACCTCCATGTCAAACACCATCATTTGACCAGCAGTTCAAAGTGGCTAACCAGATTGTTACCAGTGCCTTATATTAGAATCCATTCTGGGGATTCTTTGTATCTTACTCCTTTGAAGGTCCTTTTCCTTTACTGAATTGCAGGTGGATGTGGAAAGGAAGCAATGACAAGCTTATGGTTCCACATACTTTTTATAAATATTCATGTGTATGTCACAGAGTTCCCTAGTTGCATATGTAAGAATGTAAGGCACGGTTCTTAAT
This sequence comes from Cheirogaleus major, assembly GCA_963574435.1. NCBI lineage: Eukaryota > Metazoa > Chordata > Mammalia > Primates > Cheirogaleidae > Cheirogaleus > Cheirogaleus major. The sequence goes on from CAUYPO010020245.1 coordinate 16,091, forward strand.
TTGGAAACTGCAATCCAAATAGCCACTTTGTATTTGCACAGCTGTCTTTAACAGTATCCTGAGATGACTTTTCCTAGGTATATTTCTTTCATTCTTTCTTTCATTTTCCATAGAAATGGAAATCTTTAAGAAGCTATCTATGTGTTATGACTTTAGGACCGGTAGAATAAACTAGTACCAGTAATTTGGGCTATGTACCACTAATCAAATAATAATGTGAAACTACCAGGAAAATTACTTGGCAAACATTTATTCTTTCCATATACTGATTGCTTAATGTATGTGTTAGCACTATGCTAAACACTGGGGAAACAATTATAAATAAAATACAAGCTGTGCTCTGAAGGTACTTACAATCTACTTGGAGAGACAGACCCATAAATAACTATAATGCACAATGAAATTGATTTAAAACAATGCAAAATAAAGATGTTCAAGTACTATGACATCTCAGGGAAAGGAGCATTTCTGGCTAGAGAATCAGGGAAAGTTTCCCCGAGGAGAAAGGAGATAAGTTTTGAGTCAGACTTTCATGGATAAATGTATAAGAGTTTATCAGATGAAGAAAGGTGTAGGGTGAAGACAGTAGCCAAAATTGTCTATTTCTTGTCAAGGTTATAGATACTTGGGGTTTAATTAAATAATTTTTGTGTAGGGAGAACATCCCTATTTTCTACCTTCTTGATCTACATCTTAATGTATAGTATTAATTCCTCTACATTTTATAATAATGGAACCTTTCTGGGTTTAAATTTCATCAGCGTTTGTTTTCTTTATCTGCCTCTTGGATCAGATCCTATGGAGGGAGGGGAAAGAAATGGATAGTCCCTTTGTTGTTTTAGAATTTTCCTTCTATAATTCAAAGAGAAGTGATTATTAAAACTTGAAAGAAACATATACCCATTTAAAAAAAATCTGTTTATCTATAAAATACTTGGTTAATCAGATTTGTCTCCTCCTTGGCAACTTTATGCTTTTTATCTTTCTTTCATAGGGCTGCTTTGTTTTTAAGCCAAACTTCAAGAAGAGAAAGATCTCTGTGCCAATAGGTAAGTTGTCTTAATATCAAATTTGTTAGTCTTCCCCCCATATTGTCTTAAACTTTAAGAACTAGTCCTAATTGAAGTTAGTAAATTTTTTGCTCATCTTGGCTTACTTGCTGTGTCGATAATGTAGCAGTTATGTTCCAAGGCTTGGTCAGAGGGATAAGAGTACACCTCAGGGATCTAATCCAAATGTACTATCAAAAGACAAATTGGAAAGTAAAATTTCCTTCCAAGGATGTGTTGCCATTATTTAAAGAGGAGTGTCTTTTTGATGACTTTTATGCCATTGTTTCTTTATCTACAGCTTTAGAAATGAAAAGAAAAGTCAATTTCTATTAGAAAAGCACTTTGATCCTTGATTGAGTAATCAAAACAATTATAAAAGCTGATTGGTCATCTGGATTTCTAATAATGAGGGAAATAAAATGTTAATTGATTACACAGAAAAACTAAAAAAGAAAGACCACAAATTTGTGTATATTTTCTAAGGAAAATTGTGTAAAAATTATTTCTAGGTCAAATATACAATATTTATGGGAGACTTAAATATGCTTAAATTTGGTATGGTATTCCATTTTATGAATAAACTTGACAAGGTAAATTAAAGAAAAAAATCATCTGTATGGAACATATAGTAATGGGTTAGTAACTATATGTGTGTTAAATAGATATTGCACCTTCTAATTTAGGGGTAAGTGCTATGCATACCAATACATGTTGAGAAAAAAAGCCCAAGATCTTTGATCTCTTTTAGTAATTCTACCTGCTAGAGCACAAAGTTGTGGAATCATCCAGACTAGGACCGAAGTCATTTGGAATGTAGTCCTGACCCTAACTAGCTCTGTGGCTGTTAACCTTTCTTTAGGTGTCCTCATCTATAAAATGAGGGGCTAGATTGGCTTATCACTAAGATTTCTTCCTATCCTCAGTCCATGCTTCCAGAGCTAACACGCAGGACTTTTTGTGAGACAATTATAAAATACCATGTGGAGAAATTTGTGTTATCATGGACTGTTACCACTTTGGCCTTGTGGTTTGTCTTCCAAGACTTCCATCTCTCAGTAGTCCGAGGGAAAGGAAAAAGCTGGGGAGGAATAGCCAAAGACGTTCTATTCTCAGATGTGCTACATATTTGCAAGTGACCCAGATTCTCTGCCTGTTAATCTTCACACCCTTTCTACCAGTTTGTGCCCTCTATCCTCTCTTATACATACAGGTGCCCCACACTGTTCTTCTCGATCACTTTTTATTTCAACTAAAACAAACTTGTTAAATTATTAGGTTTTAAATACAGACATACATATCATTAAGGGAGTGGATTTTCATCACTTAGCCATGCATACGCACACACACATACACACTCACACACCCATGTGGGTAGGAGAGAAAAGACATTAATTTGTTTGAAAAAGACAAAACAACAACAGAGATTGTCTTAAGTCTCAGTGGTTCCTGGGATGAAGTAGGGGGAATTGACTGCAAATGGACAAAGGGAACTTTTTGGAGTGATGGAAATGTTCTCTGCCTTGATTGAGGGACTAGTTATATGAGTGTTTACTTGTGTCAAATTGTTAAGATAAGTATGTTTTATTGCAAATTATACCTCAATAAAATTAAATTATTAAAAAAATACTGTCTCTACTTTTTTCAAGTATCTCCAGATATCTGTTTAGTGATCGAGTCATAATATTAATAAGAAAACTTCTTCAAACAAATTACAATATTACTGTCAATCAAGTGTTTATTGCATTGGTTCTCAATCATAACCATACATTACAGTCACTTGGGGAACTTTTTTTCTTAAACCTCAATTCGATTCCTTCTATAGACTTGAGGAACTTTTAAAAACCTTTTTATTTTGACATAATTGTATATTCACAGACAGTTGCATGAAATAGTATAGAGAGTTCTCGTGTTCCCTTCCACCAGTTATCCCCAGTGGTAATATATTACCTGACTGTAGTACAGTATCACAACCAAGAAACTGACATTGATATAATCCACTGACCTTATTCAGGTTTCAACTTGGGGGACTTTAAAAAAAAATACAGGTTTACTATCCCTTATCTGAAATTCTTAGGACCAGAAGTGTTTTGGGTATCGGATTTTTTTCAGATTTTGAAATATTTGCATATACATAATGAGATATCTTGGGAATGGGACTCAAGTCTAAACATAAGATTCACTTATATTTCATATATACCTTATACACACATCCTCAAGATAATTTTATACAATATTTTTAATAATTTTGTGCACAAAACAAAATTTTGACTGCAACCCATCACATGAGATCAGGTGTGAAATTTTCCACTGGTGGTGTCATGTCTGCCCTCAAAAAGTTTCAGATTTGGGGGCATTTCAGATGTTAGATTTCTGGATTAGGGATGCTCAACCTGTACCAATATCCTATCCCTGACCAACTGAATCAGAATCACTGGGAATAGGGTACAAGTGTTGGAATTGTGAATATTAATTGCAATGGAAAGGTTATTATGTGGAATTAAGTATACCCATGTACTAGTTTTGAATTGAAAAAAGAAAAACAGAACTATACCATTGTTTCACTAGGAAATAAATGAGAACTTGAATATATAGAATAGGATTTTTCTAAATCATCACATGATGCAGATCTTGAGTGTTAATCCATCAGTCTGAGACTAGCCAGATAAAAGACTTGTGCTCAAGGAGAATAAAATAGTAAAATACTGGTCTAATATAGGGAGAACAGGGTAGAAAGTATGACTTATATTAAGAATTCAATTTCTTATTAACGGGGGAATATACAGTAACCTAGAACTTTATACCCTTATAGACTTATTTTTAAAGAAACTTGAAGCTTTCCTAATTCTTTGCCCTCCTTCCCAAAATGAAAGGCAAAAGTGATAGACTTGAAAATAGTGAACAAAGAATAACGACATTATAATTTATTTTTAAGCGATTGACTCAGGAACAAATTTTAATGTTACACATTGCTAAACTTACCAGATATAGTTCAGGGAAAATTCAAGACATGTTCCCTCATTATCCATGAGGGACACATAGCATGCAGTGACATCTGATATCAGCACTGTAATTATAACTAATAGAATTGCTAACATTTTTTTGAGCATTAACTATGTGCCGGACGGTTCTAAACATTTTATATGTGTTAATTTGTTTTATCTCATCAGCAAACTATGAGAAATGTATTATCTCCTTTAAAACATATGAGGATATGTAGACATAGAACTTTCTCTTTGAACCCAACCTGATTCCAGGGCCCATGGTCTAACCATTACTTAATACTGCCTCTCATAATATGAGGCAAGTTTTTGCTTATAACTTTTAGTATTGAATTTCAGGTATAATTTATTGAGATTTGTTTATAGGTCTTAGTATTATTCATAGTAAACCTAATATGTATAATTGTATAATTTGAACTTTGCTTTAAAAGTTTATTAGGTTTTTTTTTTTCCTTCATTGTGTGTATCTAAGACCAACAGATAGTGTTATAATAGGAAAATCTTTGAGGAATTGACCCTGATTATAAGACAGATGGAGCAGGAATGAAGGAAACATATCCAGATTTTAGCACTTGCCTACACTGGCTTCAATTCTTGAAACAGATTGCCTGAAGAAGTAGGAAGATGCTTTGCATTTTGCCCACCATCTGTCCTGACTTCAGGACACTTGGCATGTGCTTAAGAGAAGACCATTAACTCTCCTTCTCTTCAGTATTCTGTGGATGACTGCACAAACAAAACAGCTGGGCAGGAACTGGGGAGGGAGAGAATGGCATCAGCACTGGCACTGTAGGAAACCTTCACACTGAAGTATAGAGCTGTGAGTAGGAGCTGAGGCAGGAGGAAACCTGACAAGAGTGAGAGCTTAACATTCCTCAGTTCCTCTCAATGCTTTTTTTTAACCTACCTGATCTGTAAATAATGGAGAAGTCATGGTAACAGGTTAAAGTATCCTACTACTATTGTTTCCAATGTCCAAGAGGTTTTTCATATGTATTTTGATGCAACATTATTCAGCACATTAAAAAATTCATGTCGTGATTTGCCACTTTAACATTTTACAACAATTTTACCCATTATCAATGTAAAATGACTGTTTTTGTTCTATTTAAGGCTATCTTGTTGTTCTGCTTTGTCTCTTAGTAATATTGCATCTCCTTCTTTTCTTTTTTTGTTTGCATTTTAAAACTGTAACCTTGGCCAGGTGCAGTGGCTCATGCCTGTAATCCTAGCACTCTGGGAGGCCGAGGTGGGAGGATTGCTCAAGGTCAGGAGTTTGAAACCAGTCTGAGCAAGAGTGAGACCCCGTCTCTATTAAAAATAGAAAGAATTAATTGGCCAACTAAAAATATATAGAAAAAATTAGCCAGGCATGGTGGCACATGCCTGTAGTCCCAGCTACTAGGGAGGCTGAGGCAGAAGGATCGCTTGAGCCCAGGAGTTTGCTGTGATCTAAGCTGATGCCACGGCACTCTAGCCTGGGCAACAGAGTGAGACTCTGTCTCAAAAAAAAAAAAAAAAACTATAACCTTGTCTACTGTTTTACGATAAGGTGACTTCAATATAGTCTAAGTCTTTTGATAAAATCAAACCAGGAGCAGTGGCTCACGAATGTAATCCTAGCACTTTGGGAGGCTGAGGCAGGAGGATTGCTTGAGGAGAGGAGTTTGAGACCAGCCTGAGCAAGAGCGAGACCCTGTCTCTACAAAAAATAGAAAAATTAGCCAGGCGTGGTGGCATGCACCTGAGTCTCAGCTATTCAAGAGGCTGAGGCAAGAGAATCACTTGAGCCCAGGAGTTTGAGGTTGCAGTGAGCTATGATGACACCACTGCACTCTAGCCCAGGCGACACAGTGAGACTGTCTCAAAAAAAAAAATGATACTTTATAAAAACTGTGGGTCAACCATGATTAGAAGAAAATTTCTTGACATGAAAGAGAATTTCTATTCCAAACTATCAGTTAACATTAAAACTTGATGGTAGAATACTAACAGCAGAAGTTTAACAACATGAAAGCTTTAGCTGTTGCAATAAAATATGTAGCAGTAAACAACAAGAAATATGAAGGAAAGTAGAAAACTATAAGGAATCAAAAATATTAAAGGAAGAGACACCTGTGATGTTTTTGGATGTGAATTTTTTAAGACACATTAATGATGTTCTTTCTCCTCAAATCAACCTACAGATTTGATTTTAACTAGTCAAAATACCAGTGAAGTTATTTTTGAGAAATGACAAAATTAATTTGAAAGAATGGGTTAAAGTTTCTTGAAAAAGAATAACAATGTTTGGTGGCAGTGGGACAAAACTTGGATCTATTTAATATTAAAATGTGCTACATACAAGCTACAATAATTAATATAGTATAGGGCTGATATAGGAATAAGGTTGGGTTCAAAGAAAAAGTTCAAAAATAGTTAAAAGTGTATGTAAGTATTTAGACTATAAGGGCATGTCAGGTCAGTGGGAGAAGGATGAATTATTCAGTAAATGAGTGTTTTTCAAACCAAAAGTCATAATCTATGTATGAGTCAGGAAATCAATTTAATGGACCATCATAATTGTTTTAAAAACAGAAAATAAAACATTTGTTATTTCGTGATAAGGCTGAGTATTGTTTCGTGGGACTTTCGTTTTTGTTTGTTGAATGTGTATGTGTGTTAGATTATGATGTAAAATGTATTCTTTAATGTGGATCATGGTTTAAAATGTTTGAAAACCACTGCAATAAATGGTATTTTGACAAATGGCTAACCAATTGGAGAAAACATTCAAAAAGGATATAAAAATATATAGACAGAATAAATGACAGACTGGACTAAACTATGTCAATAGAACAAAAATATAAGGACAGTAGCAGTAAGAATCATTTAACAAAGGAGAGTTCAAAGCAAATATGTGAAGCAAAGTATACAAGGTAATAGAATAAGAACAAATAATGGAAACATATAAATATTAAATGTGTATACCTCAAACCAAAAACTATTAAATAAACTCAAACCATTAAATAAGAACTGTTAGAAATTCAACCTGAAGATACAATTAATATGATGAAAATAAAAGTATATAAATAAAATTCAAAGGACATCGAATGTTACCTATCCGCAAATATATATATTTTTGATGTATATAAAAAATTTAACCTCTGTCACTTACTGTGTGACTTTGCACACAGTTTCTAACTTTTACTATGTAAAAAAAGAAATTGATTTATTTCTTTCTGTGTTTTTAGGGGACTATTTTAGTAAAGGGAGAAATGAGTCTGAGGACAGTAAGCTTCGATTCGAAACTTATCAGTTGATGTGGCAACAGATGAAATCTGAAACTGAGGTGAATACTTTTTTTGATAATATTTTCTATTTTTCTGATACTATAAATCTCATATTTTTTGCTTCCCATCTTCTTTTCCATTAATTTACAAGAGTACTGATGAAATACAGGAAATATTGGTCAAGTATAATCTATATATCCTAAAAAAAGCCTCCTATTTTAAATATTATGCATAGCTCCAGGTACTAGAACATGTTATGATAGTTGTTATGACAAGGAGCTTTTAAATGGTGGCACTCTTAAATTATCCATTCAGTTATACAAGTATGAAATCAAACTATTTCTGAACTTCTTCACTCCCTCATCCTCATATCCAGTTACCGTTTTCTTTATATTCTAACTCTGAAAAATTTCTTCACTGTAGCAAATTGGTGGCTCTAGTGCCAACATTTTGAGCCTATGGCTTGTTTTGTTTGGCCAACACAGTGTTACAGTTTCTGTGTTGTTTTGGGAGGGTTATGCACTTTCCAGTTTGTTACTGCCTCCCACCAGTTTTTATTGCTTTATACCTAGTGGCCTTGCCCATTCATACATTCCATACGATCCTTGAGGGTATTTGGGTTTGTGGATTGCAGTTTAGGCCCTCTTTATTTCTTAACCTGGATTGTTGTGATATCCTCCTAGCTTGCATGCTTGATTCTAATATCAAACCCTAATATCAAACCCTTCAATCTGCCACCAGCCCTTACCATTGACCAATTTAGAAAAGTCCTCCCATTAGGCAAATGCAACCTTATGCCAGGCTACAGGAATTTTCCAGCCCTGCTGCCAGATTAACCCTTCTTAACCTTGATCTAATCATGCCTTTATTTCACATCCTTCCATGTTTCTTCCCACAGGATAAAATCCAAACCTTTTAACATCATATATATTTTTTCTTGGTCTGGACCTTTGCTTATTTGTCCAGCCTCATTTCCTACCACTTCTCATGTTTTTTGAGCTTAGCAGTATCTGTGGTTCACTAGATATTTGGTGCTTTCCTTCCTTGCCTCCCCCACTCCTTATTCCTTCTAACTTTCCTTTACCTCCTGTCTCCTCCTCTATCACTTGCTAATGCCTTGGTTCAAATATATCACCTGCTTAGCTTAATTTAGATGGTCCTACCCTTGGCTCCTATATTATGGTACTCTATACAGTGTATCTTCATTTTAAGTGTTCTTGTTTAATTTCTTTACTCTTTTAGGGTAGAAGCTATCTTTTATTCATAAGGTGGTTAGTAAAGTTTGGTCGAATGAATAAATGAGAGGAATTTTTAAATGGGAGAATCCAAAGCGCTAATCACTAGAGATTTTAGGAAAAAACGTTTTTTTATTTGATCCAATTTTTAATCATTTTACATGAAATCTTTCTTTGGAATTGAATCCAAAACCAAGAAAGACACATCAGATTACTACTAATAATAATAATTCATAAAGTTTTGTGTTTTCTTTGTAGCGACTACAAGAAGAATTAAATAAAAACCTGTTTGACAGTTTAATTGAATTTCTGCAAAAGTCTTATCCTGAATTCCGGAAGAATTCAGGAGACTTGGGCTGTCAAATAAAACTTAGAGAAATTCCAACTGCTGCTCTTGTTCTTGGTATGTATGTGTGTTTGTTCATACGTGCATATGTTTATTTTTTTAATTAGTTGTTTATTGTTGAGAATAGTGGGAAATCACCTGTCTAGTTTGTTTTTCATACTTTCAAAACCAATAAGAGTTCTTTACATCTTTACGGTGATCATCTGTGAATTAAAAGAAACTGATTCAGCTAGTGCTCCATTCAACTTTTTGTCAGAGGGGAAATATATTTGTTTTATTCTTCCATAGATATGAGAGTATATGAGATTTGGATTTAGTGATAAACTACCAGTGTGTTATTTGATTTTTATACATTTTTTTGTCATATAGTCAGTTCAATGGAATTACTCTGTGACCTTAATTTTATTTTCCTGTGCTTAGTTTTTCAAACTTAGATTGTTTCATTGTATTGATGTTAATTGCCTAGAAAAGGGTTTGGATGAATTATATATAAATTGCTTTGAGATTGCAGGTTGTAAATTTCTTAGGCACTTAATATCTATCATTATTATCCCATCTTTGCCAAATATGGATTCCAGGATAATGGAAAAAAATTTCTTTGGAATATTAGCAAATTTCCTTCATTTCTTTTGAAAACAACGTTGAATTTGCTTGGGTTCCAAACATGCTTTTCATTTCACTTTCAATTTATTTGTTTAGGATTTGTTATACTAGTGGGCTCTGAGATAAGAATTTAATTCTCTTATTTAATACTGCCTCCAGTACTGTTCATAATCCATATCTTATTCCAGATATTCATGACAATACTTCTCAAACTTTAATGTACCTATGGATAACCTCCAGGGATCGTATTAAAATCCAGATTTTTGTTAATAGGTCTGGGGTGGGGCCTGAAATTCTGCTTTTCTAGCAAACTTCCAGCTGATGCCCATACTACAGATTCTAGGACCCACAAGACTCAAGGGAATGATTTTTATAATGTTTTGGACCCACTTTACAATGTAGCCTGCCATCTAATTTCAAAACCCCTTCTATTTATGGATGAGAAACTGAGGCCCAATGATGGCCTACTTGTACTGTTGGATCCTTTGTTTCTCTACTGCCAGGTTGTAGCACTCGGAGGTTGAGGGGGAGTTGGTACAATCAAGTGGGATGGCCTGATATGCTGTGAAATTGCTGTTCAAGTGCTTGCCTTGCGTAGTGTCAAAAAGGAAAAAAGAAGCTAATAGAAATCATATTTCAAAATCTTGGTCTGAAGAGAACATTTTTCCAGTTAAACATATTATTGATTATCTTGTTTGCAACAGACAAGTCCATTGTTTTAAGAAATATAATGTTAAATAGCCCATGAAGTCAGTCAGTGAAAGACCAGATAAGCCAGTCTTTTACTGAACTCACAAATTTTTTCAGGGATGCATTATTATAATCACAGACCATATACATACCAGGAATAGTTTTGATACTATAAAAAAAATCTGTACTCAAAGAATGCTTAAACACAGTGGCTCATTTTCTATTTTCGAAAAGATAGCTTTTATGCTGCCAGCCAAGGTAGCTCATGCCTACAATCCCCGTGACTGAGGAGGCTGAGGTGGGAGGATGGCTTCAGCCCAGGAATTTGAGATCAGCCTGTGCAATGTTGTAAGACCCCATCTCCAAAAAATAAAAATTTAAAAAAATTAAGAAAAATTAGCCAGGTGTGGTGGTGTGTGCCTATAATCTCCCCTATTCAGGAAGTGAGGCAGGAGTATTGCTTGAGCCCAGGTGTTTGAGGCTGCAGTGAGCTATGATTGTGCCACTGTACTCTTACTTGGGCAACAGAACAAGAAACACCCTATCTCTTAAAAAAAAAAAAAGTATATATCCATTTAAAAAATAATCTGCTAATATTTTTATTTTGGCTTTCCTGGAAAAAAAAAAAGGTTGCTCATTGATGGCATAGATGATTCTGTAACTTTTCTTTTTCTTCCAATCAATGGGAGTTTTACAGTAGCAAGTCTCAAACACCCTGAAGGTGCCTGCTGCCACCAGTCTCAGCACCAAAGGACTTTTTAGAAATCACAGATTGTTATGTTAGGGAAGATAGCAGTTAACAGAATTTTTTCCAAAGTAGTGGGGAAATTTCCACTCACCTTTGATAACTGTATGCAGTATACTAAAACTCTGATTTGCAGAAATGAAAACAAGGGGTTCAATAAATACCAAAAGGACCCATAGTTTTAATTTTTTTTTAGGTTCTTCCTTCAGAAATCAGCTTAATGTCCACTTTACCTATGGTATCTAGTATTATGATGGCTAATAGTATTAATTGTTGGATTTTCCTCAGTTGTTAAGACATGGTCACAGTAAGGCTGGAATTCATAGCTCTTTATTTTTGAATGATTTTTTTAGGGGAGGACAGAGTCTCAGTCTGTTGCCCAGGCTAAAGAGTACAGTGGCATCATCATAGCTCACTCAACCTCAAACTCCTGTGCTTAAGCAATTCTCCTTCCTCAGCCTCCTGAGTAGCTGGGACTATAGGCATGCTCCACCATGCCCTTAATTTTTCTGTTTTTTGTAGAGATGGGATCTCACTCTTGCTCAAGCTGGTTTCGAACTCCTAGCCTTAAGCAATCTTCCCAGCTTGGACTCCCAGAGTGCTAGGATTGTAGGTGTGAGCCACTGCGCCAGGCCTCAAATAATTATTTTAAATAGCTCTTTATGAATTTGACAAAGCAATGAAATTACTCCTAAGATATTTTCAAGGGTCAACTACACATCCCAGTAATTTTTTTGAAAGAAGAATTACCCTAAATACATTTCCTGACAACTGTAGTGTGTACCTATAGATAGCTGTTGTTAATGAATAGGTCTTCATTTATGCAGTATATTTTCTTGGTTTCTGTTATTAATCATGTTTTTTAAATGTTCTTGGTAATTCGCTTGATGTGTTAAATATCTTTTGTTACTGATAAATTATTATTATTATTATTTTTATTTCATCATATGATGGGGGTATAAATATTGTTAAGGTTATATATATTGCCCCTGCCACCTCTCCCCCTCCCCGTCGTGTCAGAGCCTCAAGCATGTCCATCCTCCAGGTGGTGCACATCACACTCATTATGAAAGTATACACCCATCCCTTCCTCCCCCCTAAATTATTATTAATAAAAATGATGATATTGATGTATTATCCCATAGGTGTGAATGTCACAGATCATGATTTAACATTCAGAAGTCTAACAGAGGCCCTTCAGAATAATGTCACACCATATGTAGTCTCATTGCAAGCTAAAGATTGTCCAGGTAAAATATAGATGTCATAATAACCTTAGTAAGATATTACAAATTTCTTCTATCCTTTTCTTTCTTTCTCTCTTTCTCTCTCTCTAGCTTTTGTTATTCCTTTTTGTTGGTGGGAAAACCACAGTGCTACATTTTTGGCAGGGTGAGGTTTAGTGGCTCCCAGAGTAATCTTGACTATTGCAGGACTCTTTGCCTCCTTTTGCTTTCTTTATCCTAGTCCCATTTCTGCCATATCAGCTTCAGTGATAGCAGTAGTCCAAGCATTTTTGCAAGATGTGTTCTTTAATCCAGTGAAACTTTTAATAAGTAGAAAGATTTGGGACAGAAAACTAAGAATTGGGGGATGGGGAGCTCTAGCATAGCTCAACATAGAGTAGACTACATGGGCTCATGTTTATAGCTATAAATCACCATATCATCCCACTTGGAAAAGTCACCATGCTAGAAAAGGAGCTAATCTTGAGGGTCTGAAGCTATTAAATTATAAAGAGTATGCACACAAATATAGTAAAATTTGGAGTTGGACTGATAAAAGAGTTTATGTGCTTATATTACTTTCATACTCATAAACTGTTGGAAATTAAGTAAAAGCTCCAAAGGTATCTTCAGAAATGACTATATTGGAGATTTACAATCAGTAAAATAATTCATATAGTAACACTTATTTTTTCGAGGGGACCTCGATAATCTTTTGTTGTCCAATGTAATTTAAATACATATTCCCAAAATAATTTATAGTTTTCATGTTTACACATTTACTTATGTAGCCCTTTTATTATAGATAATACACATAAACTAACATAGTATATAAAGTGTGGTCTAGTCTTATTCTGAATTAATGAAATTTAAATATTAAGAAGAGGGTACTAAGGACCATTAATAGTTAATATATTAAAAGTTATGCTGTTGGTAAATGCAGAAAAACACATGCTACTCAGATAATGTAATATACTAATCAAGAAGTTTCAGGAGTTTTAATTTTGTTTTAAGAGGAAATAAGCTTTCTTTTTATATTCTGTAGATATGAAACATTTTTTGCAAAAGTTTTTCTCACAGTTGATGGACTGCTGTGTTGATGTAAAATCTAAAGAGGAGGAAAGTGTTTGGGTCACCCAGAAAAAGACACATTGTTCAATGGATTCACTTTGCAGTTGGTATATGACTGTCACACAGGTAAATATAAACCAGTGGTTTTCTCCCAGGAAATTGACATATGATTGATGAGGCTTGGAATTATATTAGACTTGGACTGTTTTGTTCTAATAAGGATATGCTTATGCAGCACTAGGTGTTAATTTAATAGCAGCTATTTATTTTTTCTAAGACTACTAGAATTCAAAAGCGTTCTTTTGTTAATATGGAGCCTAATTCTTGGTAAGTGTTTAGTTTTTTTGCAGGGACATTTTATCTGTGGGAGAATGTCATCAAGTGACAAAAACAGAATATCAGGAGTCAGTTCTGTTGCAGATTCTCTGTCACAATGAGTATAACTTTAATATGTTATCTCTTAGGTTCCTCAATATTTGCTTTTGTGCAATAGAACCATGCTGTTAGTACCCACTGTCAACTTAGTTTTATGAAGAATAATACTTTTTAATATTATTTTAAAAGCTCCTTTTAAAAAATCATATGTCTTAAGTCTAAAATCTTAAGTCTAATTTGTTTCTTGTTTAGAATTTTTAGGGAATCAGTGTAAGTAAAATATATTCAACAAACAGGCAAATTTAAAAAAGTTCCATTCTACCATCACAGTATCTGGTAAGAATGAGTAACCTAGGTGATTCATTGGGTAACTGAATCATAAAACCACAGCCTTAGTTTATGATGCTGTGTAGCCAGATAGTGTGAGAAAAAATACTGTGGTGTCATGATCCAATCAACATTTTTGCTAAAGTCATCATAAATGAAGTTTTATTTTGCTTTATGTAGGGACTAAACTTGGTCTAATGCTTGCCATAATACCTTCAGTTGATCCACAGTTTAAGATTTTGTAGAAATCAAATGCTACCTGCAATTTATGTCAGATACATTTACAAGATTGAGTTTGGACTAGATGATATTTAGAGTCCTTTTTAAGCTTGAATTTCCACAGTAGCAGAGTAACAAGTAGTGCTATTCATTGTGTTTTTAAATTAAAAATACTAGTTCTTACCTTAAAGCAAAGCAAAATATCACGATTTACCAACAGAAAAACTAATTTTGTAGAAAATTTCCTCTTCTTCCCATGTTTTTCCTGTCATTTTCTCAGCAGAAAATATAAATATTTCATATGAATTATAGATTTTACTGAACCTTTTTCTTTTTGGTTATTATTCCCATGTCAGACACAGAAAGAGTCTGGTAGTGACTGTTGGAATGAGTTTCTGTTTATTATGTAGGAGAAATAAAAAACAATGTTATGGTGAAATATAAAGGGAGCTATATCAATATGTGGTGTTGTAGCATTATTTGGGTGGTATGGCTTACTTTTAACTCCTTCTTTTCACAATGGCTTAAAAGAAGACAGACCCAAAAATGCCAAGCAAAAAGAGGAGTACTACTAGCCAATGGCAGTCTCCTCCTGTTGTGCTTATCTTAAAGGATATGGAAAGCTTCACCACAAAAGTACTCCAAGACTTCATAATTATCAGCAGGTAGGTGGTATATCTCCTAGCTTTTATGCAAAATTCTCTGTTAAGAAAACATAACTTATAACTTAAAAAGCATAATCTTCATTTTAATACTAACTAAATAGAAATCAAAGTGATTTCAAATGCTTAATAATTGAATGTTCAAAGACCTCTGAACAGATTTTTCCATTTGCTTTTTGACTCAAGAGTGAGAGTCAAAGACAAATTTAGCCAGTTTTAAATTAATGTGGTAAGGTAGTATAAAATGTGGTTTGTCTCACCAAGGTTTTTTTGTCTCTTATTTGCCCATTAAATGGGTAAACTACCACAGGTTGAGATTTTTATCAGATCTTATTTTCTGATACCTTTCTGTCCTCTGAGGCTTTGAGTTGCACATAGCTTTACTGAGCAAGAATGTTTTCTAAATAACATTATCTTATGTAATATTTCTAGTGAGAAACTACCTTCATGATCTCCTAGGATCTTCAAGGCAATCATGTGAAACTCAGAATTGAAGTAATGCTATTTTAAAATTGAGTGATATGCATTTCCCATGGTGTATTTTTTAGGATAGAATTTATTTTGGCTTCTGTATGTTAACTTATCTTAATAGTATGGCTACATTTGTCTAAAGCTGTATATATTATGTTATAATTTACTAACACACTTAAAATTCCTACTTTGATAGTGCTTCTTTTCCCCATTGACTTTAAGAGTTCTACATCCTAGGACTTTTCTTAATGCTAGCATTGAACTGCTTACCATGCTGGAAAAGCGTACAATACAAAATAGTGACATAAAAGCTGTACTTTTTAGGAGCTCAGACTTATGGCTACTTTAGCCATCAAAAGTAAAGAAGAACTACCTACAAAAGTAAGACAATCCAGGCACTTTACTCCTCTGAAGGTAGAACTGCATACAGCTAGAATACTGAAAAGCAGTAGCTAACAGGAGAGAGCAAGCAAAATCATTATCCATGATACAGAGGGATATGACCTGCAGTAGCCCTCAGAGATAGTACTGTTTTACTCTGTGAGAGTCATTTGTGTTCATCCTGGTGATGCTAAGAATAAATCCTATTCAGTGTGTTTGAAATAAGAATGTGAGGAAGGGATGTAACATTTTTAAATGATGTCCATTAACTCTTGTGGTTGTTATGGCTGGGTAACATAGTGTCTGTTAGAAATGTCCATAAATAGAATAAGTAACTTTGAAAATTAATGACCTTTATGTCACTGAACTCTTAAAACATAGGCTGGGTGGTCCAACTGTGAGGATAACTGTAGGCAGGGCTCTAACTTTGGGTGAGAAATTAAATGGAATGGTTTCTAACACTTGAGATGGTATAACCTTAGTGATAGGCACTTGATCTTTCTGGATGTCTGTGTTCTTATTTATAAAATGAGAGGATCCATTAACAGATTGATTTCATAGCTAGAATGTCTAGGGAGTAACTATTTCTGTGATACTCGAACAGAAGAAAAATGAAAGACCTAGAAAATTTTAATATTTGAAATGATACTATTAATACTTAGCAGTATCTTATAAAGTAGTCATTAATATAAAGTTTGTTTTACCTTGAAATATGTAATATATTTGCTAAAAAAATTCTACTTTTGTATCTGTCTTTGAAAACTATAGTGAACATCTACATGAATTTCCACTAATACTAATTTTTGGAATTGCCACATCTCCTATTATCATCCACCGGTTGCTTTCTCATGCAGTATCATCTTTATTATGTATAGAACTGTTCCAATCTTTGTCTTGCAAGGAGCACCTGACCACAGTACTCGATAAGGTAAAAAAAAAGTTTTACCAGTGAAATAGGATGAAAAGAAAACTGTCAAGAATAGATTGTAAATATAAATGTTAATGATAAATCTCTGCATCTCTCAGAGTAATATTGAACATATTCCTTCACATGATTTAATATTTTTATTTAATGATTTTATAGTCTTTTATAGTTTTATAGTGATTTTGTATGACACTGCCTCTTCAGATAAAATATAAGCTTTATGTAAAGAATGATCATCTATCTCTATACTTATATCTGTATATCTTTATTTAATGGAAAATAATAGGTTTTTAAAATAAATTTTTACAGAATTTGTAGACTTCCTAGTAAAATATGTTTTGACTCTTACATTTTATATGAAATGATTTGAAGTTTTCAGTGGACTCTTTTCCTCTCATGTTGCTCTTGACAAAAAATACTAAAATAAATTGAACTATGATTCCTTAGTATTAACCTTCCCCAAATTGTTCTAGACTCAGTTCCTTTAAGACATACTTTATGCTGCTTATATAAGGTAAAATAATGACAACCTGCCTGCTTATTTACTAGGCACTTCTATACTTTTTTTTTTTTCCGCATAAAGGTGATGTCCAGCTATAGTATTTCAATTTGCTTAGTTATAGCCAAATTCAGTTGACCTTTTGCAACTATGCTTCTGTTTAAGAAATATAGTATGGCTTTTCATTTTCTGTTGTAAAACACCACTATAGGCCTTTGAAAATTAGCCAAATAATACAAATTCAGCTATTCTACATTTTTAAAATAGATATCTGTTAAAATGCATTTTATTCGACATAGAATGTGTTACTCTTTGTTAATTTGAATCAGAAAAAGAAAATTTGAATTGGAAAAAGAAATCTTATCTGTTAACAAAAATTGCCAAAGTCTGTAGCTTCTTCAGTGGCTTCTGGTTGGAGAAAAAGGATTATATAGTTGTCAGTGTTTTTAAAAATTATGAATTAGATGGAGGATGGTGGACATCTTTGGTTCTGAAGATGTAGTATGAATAGCTTCTTTTTGTTGTTATTATACGAATTTACTTAAAAGTTTTCTTGATACTTGACCTAAAAAAAAAAACAAACTAGCTACTATTACAGCTTTCATAGTTACTGCGTCTTAGTATCATTCTTTCTTTATGCTTCATATTTATGAAGAATGAAGACTAACAAGAAGTATCTCCCCCACCTTAATCTCTTTCAGCTACTTCTTACAACTCAGTTTCCCTTTAAAATAAGTGAAAAAGTGTTACAGGTTCTGACCAATATCTTTTTGTATCATGATTTCTCAATTCAAAACTTTATAAAAGGACTTCAGGTAAGAATACACTAATAAGTTTAAAAATTCACAAGCTGTTTCTAAATAATTTGCATGTTATTTCAGACTATTTAGTATGATAAAACCTTTTAAATGCCAATTTAAGTTATTTTATTCTAGATTCTACCATTCCTTTGCATTAAAATGTAGAGAATATGTTAATTAGGGTATCAATAATGGAAGAAGACCTCTCTCCATTCTGGTGATTCTTAAGCATTTTGGGCATGAAGAAGAAGGGACTTTTTTTTTTTTAATCTGATGAAAGCTTAAGGACTTTCTACCTAGGAAATGTTACATATAAAGGGTCAGCAAACTTCGGTAAAGGGCCAGATATTAAATATTTTTAACTTTGCATGCTACATGTGGTTGCTGCTGCAGCTTCTGTGTCTTCCTTAATAATCCCTTAAAGATATAAAAAACATTTTTAATTCCTGGACCATACAAAATAAGTTGTAGGTTGGGCATAGTGGCTCATTCCTGTAATCCTAGCACTCTGGGAGGCTAAGGCAGGAGGATTACTTGAGCTCAGGAGTTCAAGACCAGCTTAAGAGCAAGACCCGGTCTCTACAAAAAATAGAAAAATTAACCAGGTGTGGTGGTTTATGCCTGTAGTTCTAACTACTTGGGAGGCTGAGGCAGGAGGATCGCTTAAACTCAGTAGTTTGTGGTTGCAGTGAGCTATGATGAGGCCCCTGCACTCTAGCCTGGGTAAAATAGTGAGACCCTGTCTCAAAAAACAAAACAAAACAAAAAATAAATTACAGGCTACAATTTGATCTCCCCTGCACAAATATGTATTTGGGTGTGTGTGTTTATTCGTTTATACATTTATATTTATTCTTACATATTGGGAATTTATTTTCACTAGGGTTGCATGAATTGCCAGAAGCTAATTCAGCAATTTAGCTTCATAGTTTCTGTCCTAATCTAAAAAAGATCTCCATTCTTTAGTTGTTTAAAAGTTAATATTATTTTCTTCTCTTGGCAACTACCTAATTATCTTAGCAAGTGTAGTCGTGAACACATACCACTTGGTTAGTTCATTAAAACCTATATATTAGTAAACTTTAGTGCAAAAGTTCAATATGATAATACTTCATCTTTGTGTAGTGCTTTGAAGATTATAAATTATCTCTCACATGTATTCTTCCACCACATAAAACACTATAGTGGTTTCTCATGGCTAATATGTATCTTTTTTGTTCCACCTTCGACTTTTTAAAAAGAGTATTTTAAAGAAAGAAAACACTTTTTACCTTAGCAATATGTGAACTTGAGTGATATTGAGATATAACTTTTATTTATTTATTTATTTATTTATTTATTTATTTATTTATTTATTTATTTTGGGACAGAGTCTCACTCTGTTGCCCAGGCTAGAGTGCCGTGGTGTCAGCCTAGCTCACAGCAACCTCAAACTCCTGGGCTCAAGCAATCCTTCTTCCTCAACCTCCTGAGTAGCTGGGACTACAGGCATGCACCACCATGCCCGGCTAATTTTTTCTATATATATTTTTAGTTGGCCAATTAATTTCTTTCTATTTTAGTAGAGACGGGGTCTCGCTCTTGTTCAGGTTAGTCTCGAACTCCTGACCTCGAGCGATTCTCCCGCCTCGGCCTCCCAGAGTGCTAGGATTACAGGCGTGAGCCACCACGCCCGGCCGAGATATAACTTTTTAAATTACTTCTCTTACCCATTTCATTTCATTCATTCACTTATTTACTCCTGTTAAATATTTAATAAGAGCTTACTCTGAACCAGGTACTATGCTGAGCTCTGGGGATACAAAGGAAAAGGAAGTCTCTGCCTTCAAATTGCTCATTGAAGGAGACAGAAGAGTAAACCCACAATTACAGTTCTGAGTAGTCAGTGCTATGGAAAAAAAATGCCTTGGGATTCCATAGGAGAATAGAAGTATATCCTGAGGAACAGGAGCTAGCATGGTCAAAATGGAAAACATTTCAGGCAAGGGCGACAGTAGAGAAAGAGAGTCTGTTCAAATGCTATTACAGTAATCAAGGCAAGCTGTGACAAGGACCTAAACTAAGGTAATGATAGTGGAACTAGAGAGGGAGGAAACAAATTAGAGGAAGAAATCAAATCCACAGAACATGGTGACTAAGTAGATGATAGCATGTGTAAGAGAGGAGCAAGGTGACACACAGACTCTAGCTTGGCAGATGGATTGGAGGTTGGTACCATTTATTAAGTGTACATGTTAATGCAGAGAGAAGAGCAAGCTTGTTTTGAGAAAAGGATGAGTTTCTTTTTATATTTGGTTAACTTAAGGGTATGTTGGATATAAAGATTTGATGTTCAGGCCTACATGCTATGTACATGTAAAGATTTGGATTAGAAAGAGATATTTAGTAAGAAACCATCTTTCCAGTATTAGGGTATCTGAAAAAACCAAACTGCTTATGCTGAAGGTTGCTTAGAATTAGAATAATAAACATTTGGATAGTCTCATGAATTATATCTTGAAAGTTATGTTAAAGTCTGGAAAATATCATCCTCACTCCTACTATGGAGCCCATAGCATTCTATTATTAGAATATGGTATCTACCAGATACTCTATCATATTTTCCTTCATGGAAAACAACTGAATTTGAAAAGATAAATTTTCATTATTCTTTTTAATCGGTAGGCACAACTTCTACCATTGTAACATTTTTATTTATTGTAACAGACCAGTTTGTACCCTGATTTTAAATTGGTATTAATATTTTCTTGTAAGTACTGGGGCACCTTAGATCATAGCTCTCAGTCCCATCCTCACCACATTTATAATTTTTGTGAGTTGCTTCTGCAGATAGCTAATCTATCCATTTATATTAGTTTCTTTATTTTGTATTTCAGAGATTGCCATTTTCTGACCTTGTCCACAAAATTGTAGCCTTAAAATATTAGAGGTAGATAGCCATTTATGTGTTTTTACAGTGTTATTGTGACATTATTAAACATATTAGTGCTATAAATACTTCTGCTCTTTAAAAAAAAACCTTAAAATTGAACAGACATAAGGCAAAAAATTTTCTGCCAAAATATAATAAATATATTTAATCTTCACATTTCTTTCAGCTTTCTCTATTAGAGCATTTCTATTCCCAGCCGCTAAGTGTCCTGTGCTGTAATCTCCCAGAAGCCAAGAGAAGAGTAAATTTTTTATCAGATAATCAATGTGAAAACATTCGACGTCTTCCATCATTTAGGAGGTAAAAATAAGAAGTATATATTTAACACATCTTATACTGGAGTTTGGGACAAAATAAGGAATCTCAGATCCATTTATTTCTGAAATAGGGAAAGGCATGATAACCTTTAAATAAATAAATAAATTTTAATTGTGGGATTATCTTTGTTGAATTTGAAAATTTGGCATAAAGAAAAATATTTTTACAAGGGGACATAACTTGCAAGTTCTTTGGAGTTACTTTTTAGAAATAACATTTTCTATGTATGGGTTTCTGTCCTTTATTCATGATTAGACCTGTAAACTATGAAGTACAACTGATTGAAGGAGTTAAAAATTACCATTAAACCATGACTGTCATCTTGCATTTATTTTTGAGAAGAAATGAAAAAATGTGTCCACCAATCTAGGTAGTTCTTTTTCCCAGTATGCTATTTAAATATGTATAATGTTTAATTTTCTCTTTTTGCGTATGGGATATTAAAATTTTAGGTACGTGGAAAATCAAGCTTCAGAAAAGCAAGTTGCACTATTGACCAATGAGAAATATTTGAAGGTAGGAATGTGAATGTGTTTATTTGAGTTTCATTCTCTTTATTAATATTTTCCTTCATGAAAAAGAATATGTACATAACATTTATCAAGTTAATTTTATAAAACATCTGCACATCTTAATATTTGCACAATGAAGTACTGGGTCTTGAGAGTCATGAATGTGAGTATTAAAGATGACACAAAACATTAGCTCTGTAATATAAGACTTTTAAATCAGGAAAAAATATTAACTAGAACACCTAGTTTCTCTTGTGGTCTATTTGAAAAGCACTTTTTTCTGCCAGATGCAGTGGCTCACACCTATAATCCTAGCACTTTGGGAGGCCGAGGCTACAGGATTATTTGAAGCCAGAAGTTCGAGACCAGCCTGAGCAACATAGCGAGACCCTGTCTCTACCAAAAATAGAAAAAATTAGCCGGGCGTGGTGATGTGTGCCTGTAGTCCCAGCTACTCGGGAGGCTGAGGCAAGAGGATAGCTTGAGCATAGGAGTTGAAGGCTACAGTGACCTATGATGACGCCATTGCACTCTAGCCTGGGGAACAGAGTGAGATTCTGTCTCAAAAGAAAAAAAAAGCACTTTTAGGTCTATAGAGATCTGCTATGTGTATCTCTCCACGTCGCAATTTTGGAATATGCAGGCAGTCTCATTTTAAAGGCTGTCATAACTGAAAGCATATAGAAGTCAGGCAGCTTAGGTACCAACTGCTAGGTGGGTACCGATTAGATTTGAAGAAATATCATTCTATATTGATAATATAATGCCAGGAAAGAAGTAATGAGCATAGAAAATTATGAGTTAGCCATATAACAGAGAATATTGAAAGAAGGGAGGGTTTTTTTCTCTTAAATAAATAATACTTGGATATGATACATAATTCAAAAGGCAAAGATACAGTGGGAAAAAAAAAGGCTTCCTTGCATCTCTCTCGTCCAACTACCCACTTCCCCTCCATGTAGACAACCAGTGTTACTAGTTTCTTACATATCATTCTAGGGATAGTCTCCATATATACAAGTAATTACATATATTTTGGGCGTTCCTCCTTACAGAAGATAAATGTATTATACACACTATTCTGTACCTCATTTTGTTTTGTACTTAATCTTGGAAATCATTCCTTATTAGTACTGAAGAGTGGCATAGCATTTTATCGAATGTATGTACCTTCATTTTTTTTTTTTAATAAATCCCTTAAACTGATGGACATCACAAAATGTCACATTTATTTGCTTACTCCTTGTGCCTGTTTTAGGGAAAAGTTGTTAGGAAATTGTAGTAAAATTAAGATGAGATTTAAGGTAAGCTGTAGTGCTAAATGTGAGTTTTGCTTATACATACTATTCTCAAATTTTGAATAAAATTTGTTAGGTCCTATACCCCCAAAATATGGACAATTATTATCTATCAATTAAAAAAATTAAAAGTATTTTTTAAAATGTGAAATTCTAGAGGGCATATGTTCTGTATAGTTCTAAACACTAATTTACCTCCACCCTAAATTGTCAAAAAATATTGAGAATGGTTTTTATTAGACATTGTTTCTAATGCAGAATCCATACTGGGCCATAATATAAAATTACTTTTAGATCAGGTTCAGTAAGCATTTTAATCTCTGTAACCATTTCAGAGCAGTATAGGAGGTTCTCAGACCCTAGTGTAGGTTATTTTGATAGAGAGGAAATTTAAGAACCAATGGGAAAGAATGTATGCATGTTTATGAGTCTTTTAAGATTAGCCAGATTAGCTCTCTGCTGAGTCAGCTAGTTGCAAAGTGTATTTCCTGCTAGACCTTTCTGTGAGAGTGTAGTTTCAGATGCCAGGAATAGATTTTTTTAGAGTACTTTTAACCATTGAGATGGCAAAGAGAGAGATGTCTAGGTTAGTCTATTATAGAAATAACCTGACATTTATCTCTGCTTTTCAGTGACTTTTTGTATATTTTTGAAGCATTTATTTATACTATACTTGTTGCACTGTGACCCCTGTTTGTTATTGTCTTTGCTGTATTCACTTTAGGATTGCATATTTTGTCATTTAAGGGCATATTTTTTTGAGACTTACACAATGAAAACTATGAAGGAGCAAAAAGGTTTGTACCCTTAACCTGAAAACGTTACCTGTATGGCTACCTGCTAAATTCAAAGGACAGAAGATGTCTATGAAAAAAATTAATTTTTTAATATTTTATTTTCATTATAATTATAATGCTTCTTTGTTTTTTTAATGTTATTAGAACATGTTGATTTTTCCACTGGGCCCTAGTAGGCCAGGGAGAGTAATCTAGCAATAAAAGGCAAATGTAAGCATGGTTTCCTAAAGATTCATCCTAAATTGTTTTCTTTCAGTGAGTGAAAGTATTTCACAAAGAAACACTTTTCTAAGTTAACCTTTAGTATTTTATTATTAATAGAACATGTTTCTTTCTCCATTTGGCTCTAGTATGCCAAATAGAGAAATCCAGCAATAACAGCAAATGTAAGCATGCTTTCTTTTTTTAATTAATTTTTTTTTTTTTTTTTAGAGATACACTATCACTGTGTTGCCCAGGCTGGCGTACAATGGCCCAATTATAGCTCACTGTAACCTC
>CAUYPO010020250.1:0-18218 GCA_963574435.1 Cheirogaleus major
GAAAATAGGCCCAAGAGAGGTCACCTAGTCTCTTGAGGTTGCATAGCAAGTGAGGAAGACCTGGGGCAGAACCCAGGACTCTGGTCCTGTGGCTTTGTTCACTAAACCATCTCACTGGTGTATCCTTTTCATAATAATAATCATCCTTCTGTCTTGGAGTTCTAATATTAAAAGGAAGTTCATAAAAGAATATTTCCCAAAAGTATTTATAGAGAAAATCACTTACTGACCCAATGCATCCCTTCTCATGGCCAGCAATTCAGCTTTAGGGTATTTCTGGGGTCCCCTTGGCCAAGAGGAGGTCCGTTCAGTCAGCTGTGGGGGAGGAGACTTAAGATTTTATTTTAGTTTACAATTCCCCCCTTTGGTCAAGATCTGCCAGAGGCAGCATCAATGGCCAAACTCTTAATTTGTCCCATCGTTGCCAGGGGGGTGTGGCTACCTGCCTCAGATGCATCCAGGGCCTTGGTGGGACCCTTGTGGCCAAGGGGATTAGGAGCCAAAAAGGGCTTACAGCTAGTTAAATGCTCGAGGCTGGATGGGACTTGAGGTGGACAGGCACTCATCAACCCTTTAAAACCTTCTAGGCAACATGAGCGTAAAAACCAAAATATCAAAGGCAAGGCTACAAAATTAATTTATCTGTAAGTGCTAAGCTACTGTATTCTTTTTTTTTTTTTGAGTCAGAGTCTCACTCTGTTGCCTGGGCTAGAGTGCCATGGCGTCAGCCTAGCTCACAGCAACCTCAAACTCATGGGCTCAAGCGATCCTCCTGTCTCAGCCTCCCGAGTAGCTGGGACTACAGGCATGCACCACCATGCCCGGCTAATTTTTTCTATATATTTTTAGTTGTCCAATTAATTTCTTTCTATTTTTTTTTAGTAGAGACGGGGTCTTGCTCTTGCTCAGGCTGGTTTTGAACTCCTGACCTTGAGCGATCGCCTGCCTCGGCCTCCCAGAGTGTTAGGATTACAGGCGTGAGCCGCCATGCCCGGCCTGAGCTACTGTATTGAGTTTAGTTGTAGACTTGTAGCAATTTGTTATACAAAACATAAGCAGTGATAACCACTGAAGCTAAGGAATTTAGAGAGTTTTGTTGTGTCGCAATAGTTTAGTCTCTTTAATTTCTTGTCTTAAGGTGTTAGCTGATTGATTTTTTGTTATAACCCTATTTGCATAAACCCCGTAACTGAGCACAGTTATACTCAGGAAGCTCTAAGTCTATGGGAAGCAGGAGGTTCTTTATGGTTGGGGTGGATGTTTGGACCATGTGGCTAGACAGGCAAAGGCCTCGTTTAGTATGTGCTTAGGCTTCTGGGTGCCCATCCTTGAATGGAGGTTCTGAACTAATTCCGTCCCTTGACATCGGCCCTGACAATCTCACACGCCCACCTCTCCCGCAACTGTCCCCGGGCCTAGAGGGAGATGTTTGTAGTTTTAGTAGCAGGGCATTGGCAGTGAATAATAGGTTGGGCCCAGTGGGATTCAACAGTTTTAAATCCTGGAGATATCGGGTAAATTTTGCTGTTTACTTAATGCCTGTCATGCCTCTGGAGAACAAAGTAAGAGAATCAGTAATGTTTAAATAAAAAGTGGTAAATATGTTTTAGTTCTTTCCATGAGTTCTTCTTAAAGAAGCAGCTCTTAGACTGTTGTTGATTATAAACTGTTGTTTGAGAAGAATCAAAGTAAAATAATAATTGTCTCTGGATAATAAAACCCTTAGAATAGTCATGGTTAAAGACACAAAGGGATCTGGTTATTTCTGTAGCATACAACAATTTAGCATGTATAATTATTATGGGTAATATATACCAAGACATGTTAGAATTTTTGGAATTTCATATAATTTTGGAACAGGTATTCATAATATATTTATACAAATACAACCCAAAGAAAGTTAAATACCGTTTCATATTTCGACAATGCTTTCTGTATGGTTTTAATATACCAAGTAAGCCTAATAAGTTTCTTTTGGACTTTTAGTGGCTCTATGAATAAAAGTAAGTTTGAGGTTAAAAGGACTGAATTGGAAATTTTGTTTTTGGAAAGTTTGTCAAATATTACAGGTTTAAAACATTTGTTCAAATAGAATCACAAGTCACTATAACATAATGGTCGTTTATTTAGCCAAGAGTGATAGTCATCATGTTACCAAAATTTCAGCAATTGTCACTGTGGCCAAACAAAGAACAAGGACAAGTAGTTTGAGGAAAAGGAAAGAGAAGTTTATTAATTTGCCAGCAAATGAGGAGGATGGCAGACTCAAGTCTTCCAGTACCATCGTCCTCTCCTATAAACAGAAATACAGAGCCTTTAAAGGGATTTTTCAGCTTCAGGCTGTTGCTATTTAATGGTAGCATCTCTGTTGAAGACAATCTCATGATCCCTGCCCCAGGCAATTCTCACTGAGCCTTCTCTTATGGTACAAAGAGCAAAAATCACTCCCTTGCCCCTCTGATTACTGGCCACAGGTGGGGATGCAGGTTTTAATTCCCAAAAAGGGTGAGGAGTTTTAAAGAGACAGAAAACATTTTACCCTTTTTCAGGCCTTTCCCTATGTTACATATTCCCTTCTGCCAATTTTACCCTTCCATGTCTATGGGAAGAGGGGAGACATAGTCATCAAGCTACTTCCTGCTGAATTGAGGCGATGTTTTTAGTGGAAGGCTTGTACATATTCTGCCATTGCAAAGCTCTGGCGGTAGGTAATGCAACAGATTCCTGGATAAAAAAGGGCATAGGCAACAACTACAGCTGTGAGGACTGACAGGGTGAAATGGAGGATACCTGATAAGAGAGACCTTACCCTGCTTGGTTGGTATCTCAGAAACTGGTAGGTCTGCAGGTCCTTGCTGTCACCTTGTATATAATGTCTGATACAGGACTGGGCAAGAAAGAAGCAGGGGACCTCTGCCCATGGGGCTATTAGTCACACCCTGTAGGTGATCTGAGAGACTGGCTTCTGTACATTCAGACTGTGGGAAGGTAAATTACATAGAGGAATGTGACAGCCCAGCAGTGAGACAGGTCAGCAGAAGAGGAAATACCCACTAAGGAGCTCTCTCTCCATCCTACAGACAGAACAAATAACCAAAGAAAGAATAGCAAAAAAATCAGCATTTTCATTTTTTTCTTCTACCTAAACAGATACTTTAGATTGCCCAAAGGTTGCCCATCCACTGGGGGCTTGGGGCTTCCTCCATGGGACACCCCTTTACTCTGGAATGAGGGACCCAAGGTTTCACTTCTGACAATTTCAATGAGGTGTGAGTTGTTAGAGGCACTTCACAGGGTCCCTTCCACTTCTCTGCTTCCAGCTGGGGCGGGACCTGAAAGAAGTGAACTCATGGATGGTGGTTGGCACCTTGCCCACTCGTTTGACACATTGCTTTACTCTGCTTTCTTTACTCATAGTTATACTACCATACTCACCTCAGGGTGCTGAGAAGGGTCTCTCAAAAGCTATTTCATAGGGGCTTAACTTAAGCCTGCTTCTAGGGGCTGCCCTTATCTGGAGGAGGGCCAGCAGCAACACCCTATCCCACTTCAGATGGGTTTTCTGCATTAAGTCCAGTGTGCCTGCAATTTCCATTCTAGATGTAGGGCTTTGCTTACTGGCTGGGTTACCTCTGATATAAAAGAGGGTCCATCATCACTCCATATGGAGGAAGGGAGCCCATGAACATCTGAGGACCTGCTCGAAGAAGCTCATGGGCGACCGCAGGACATTGCACAGCAGATCCAGGTGCAGATGGCGGGACGCAAAGATCCCCCTGCTGGACACCCCCATGGAGTAGCCAAACATGGTGATACCTTGCGAAATGCCCAGGGCTCCGCAGATGCTCAGACAGTGCTCCTGGGTCCCGTTGACAATGGGTTGTCAGTAGCCAGGAGTTAGACGCCAGGGCAGCACCATGAGAGCACAAGAAGAGGAAGATGCTCGGGAAGGAGATGAACAGTCCAATGGCCTTCATGTCGTCCCAGGACACGGGCGGCTTGACCTGCCCTGCCTGAGCCTGTCTGCCTCCATCAGCATCCAGGTCTCCTTCTGCTTGGCCATGGTCTTCGGCAGCTCGGCCGTGCTGCTGTGGTGCCCGCTGACGTCCCCGCTGCAGGAGGAGGAGCTGCTGGGCTGTCTCTGCAGCTATTTGCTCACGGTGTCCATCATGCCAATCTCCATCTGCTTGGTTTCTTTCCCTGGACTGCTGACGCCCGTCATCCCATTATTCTCCGGGGCCTGTTCCAGTTCCGTGCTGGCGTACGTACGCATGCAGGAACTTGGCAAAGGCCCCGTCCCAGGCCAGCAGCTCCTGGTAGGAGCCCATCTCAGAGTGAGTTCCGTCAGAAGGATTCTGGTAACTTCAGATACTCTCTGTTTGGGTAGTATAAGCCTCTACCCAGCCTGTAAAGGCAGCTGCTAATACAACTTTAGGCATCTGAGTGAAATAAATTTGTCAATCCTCAAAAAGGTGGGACTCCACATGCTGGGTTCCCTGTGCAGCAGGTCACTTTTCTGTCTTTGGATTGTTTCAAGCACAGAAATAGTTTGTTTCGAACAGGGTCCTCTTAAATGATCCCACCACACCCATGAAGGCAGCACGCCCCTAATGTGTGCATTCATGGAGGTGCCTCGTAAGAGGCCAAACCAAGGCTTCAGGTAGGAGAACAAGTCCACGAGCATTCTGTCTCCACTTAGCTGTGCCATCCCAAATGTCAGAGCCGCAGTCTTTAGTTTTAAAGGGGGTTTATGTTGATCTAAATCTAGCCGGGGTATCAAGGCCCCAGGAGCAGATCACCTTCAGCCACCTCCTTAGCAGCTTTGCCAGCGGCCTGATTTCTTTTTGCAACAAAATTGTCTCCCTTTTTGTGACCAGGACAGTGCCTGATGGCCACCTGCTTGGGCTCAGCCACGGCCTGTATCAGGGCCATTATTTCAGTGGTGTACTTGATGTCCTTCTGTCCTGCCGCCAGGAGCCCCCTTTCCTTTCAAATGGCACCATGAGCATGCACAACCATAAAGGCATATTTAGAGTCCATATAAATGTTTACCTTTTTTTCCTCTGGATGATGGAAGAGCTCTAGTTAAAGCAATCAGCTCAGCTTCCTGGGCTGAAGTCCCAGGCGGCAGTGCCACTGCGTCCAGCACCCCTCGTTCCCTGGCCACCGCATATCCAGCCCTTCGTTGTCCATGGAGCTGCTCCCGCAGTGGAAAGATCCCAGTCCGGCTCTGGCATCGTCTGACCTGACAGCTCCTTCCTGCTAGGACAGACGGCCTCCAGAGCCTCTACAGAGTCATGCTGCAGAGGCCCATTCTCTTCGGCCGGTCACAGGGTGGCAGGATTGGGAGTAGACACAGTCTTAATAACAACTTACAAGTAGCTGCTTCTGCCTGGAGGCAAGGAGTGGCTTTGACAAGTTTGCCACTGGCTGTGGATGTCTCCCAGTATCTGCACTAAGACTCCAAGTCTCATTGTTTTTCATGAACGTATAATATAAATTCTTTCTGCAAATCAGGCAATCCCAAAGGGGGGGGCAGTCATAGGACTATGCTTTAGTTTTTTTAAAGGCATTTTGACAGTCCATAGTCTGGATCAGTGATTCCACATCTGTTCCTTTAAGGGCCTCGTACAAGGGCTTTGCTATGAGCCCAAAGTTTGGGATCCAGTTGTGCAGCCCTGCCATTCCTAGGAACCGTGCAGTTGTCTTGGGTTCCCTTGCTCATTTGGAATCCCAGATAAGTAACCTGCTGTTTGCAAATCTGTCCAGCTGCAGGTTCCACAAGCACACCGCCAAGTCCTCACCACACGGGGCAGAAGAGCCTTTATAAACCCCTGAGGCAACACAGTCCCGCAGCACCATGAAGCCACCCTAGTCCCAGGATCCTGCCATTCTAATGTGACTGAACACCACTCAGAGTCACTTGTACAATATCATTAATGGCTCACGGATCCGGCACGAATCTATACTCATTGGTATAGGGAATTTAAATCATTTCTGCATATCAGCCTATATGGCCTTACTCACTTTTTGGTAGCTTTTTTTCTTGCAAATGCTGCAATGATGTGTAAAAGTCTGCTGAGACCCAAATTGCAAAGCGAACGCTCCATGTGGCAGTCTCCTGTATGTTTCACCAGGCCCTGGGATCCGTCCAGCGCGAGTCTGGCGGCGCCTCGGGGTGAGCTTCTGCTGTTTCTGGAACAGCTCCCGTGCTCCCGCTGTTTGCTCAGGTCTGTTGGATTTGGTGGTGGAGGCGGCGGCGGGAAGAGCTCCAACTCTGGCAGCGGCTCTCCAGGGTCCACTTCCTGGGCCCGCGGGGATGAGCTCCTCAGCCACCGCTTGCTGACAGCTGCCCACTGCTGCCTGGCCCTCCCCGCCTGGCTCGCACAGTGCTGAGCATGGCTGGCACTGAGGGCCAGAGCCGCAGCCAAGGGTGGGACCCTGGACCACTTCTGCCCATGTGGCTTCTCACTAATCAAGTCCCCACTATCAACGCACCCGGGGCTCCTGTGGGGATATTTGGATTGGAGCCACTAGTGAGGCATGGGGCCCCAGGCCCCCTCCTTCATCTGAGTCCTGGACTAAAAGAACCATTTGCTCTGCTGGGGTTTCTTGTTACCTGCAGCCCTTTGCAATTTTGGGCAGTATTCTTTCCAATGTCTTTCCTTTTATAAAAAGTACACTGATTGTACTTCAACCTGGGGCGACTTTGTCCGCCCTTTTCTTTTGACTGTCTCAAAAGACCCTTGGTTGGTGGAGCTAAGAGAAGACACATAGGTTTCAGTTTCTGCTCTTCCCTAATGTTATATATTTTAAAGGCAATATCAACAAGCTGTGAGGGATCATGCCAATTGTCCCTTCCACACGCCATGGCTTCCTCCATATATCTGGAGCGCTCTGCCCTACAAAAGTCACATTAATCATGTGGATATTTTCAGGGGGCCCTGGATCCACGTCTGTATATTTCCCATATGCCTGATAGATGTATTCCAAAAATTCAGAGGGATCTTCATTGCTTTTTGTTGTAATCCTTGGACCTTGTTTAAACTCTTCTGTCTAGGCACTGCCCTCCAGAGGCCTGCCGGAATACACTCTCAGTAATGATTTATCCTCACACTGTCTGCATTTGCATTAGGATTCCAGTTTGTGTAGGTCCAATAATACCCAGCTGGCTGTTCTTGCATGTTCGAGTGCCCGTCTGATAGTGCCATGGTGCAAACTGCCCTGCCCGGCTGCGGGTGCCCTCTGGCCAAACTGAGTTCCCTGTCGGGTCTTAGAAGGAGAGACCATTCCCACTCCCGACTCATAATCTAGTGGGCGTGGGACTGAAGAATTGGTCCCAGTTGTGCCCTCCCTGGCCCCTCTCATGGTGCCAAGATTGTGGCAATGGCAGCAGGTGGCAGCAGCAGCAGTTTGCCCCAGCTACGGCTCTACACAGGTCTGCTTTCTGGGCTGGCTGCGGGCCTCCGGCAGGGCCAGGGAGAAGAGGTGCTCCTGCGAGCACGCTCCGTGATCACCACACTGGGGCCCGAGTATCACGAACCCAAGCGCGGCCCAGCCTGCAGCACTTTCCCCGGCGGGCGGGGAGCCGGCAGCAGGGGAGTGAGTTCATGGCTTGCAACCTGGTTAATCCCTCCCCAGTTTTATCACCTGGCCTTTCAGAATTATTGAAGGTTCCATTCAATGGCCACTTCTCCTCACATTCCAGCACACACCCCAGATTACAATAACACCATTCTCTTTTAGATGTAGACTTATATCCATAAGTTGGCCATTCAGCCAAGATTCTCCCCAAGGGGCTTTCAGATGGAACAGAAATGGAGCCTCCCATATTGACAAACAACAACAATGAACACAACGTGGCAAGTAGATAATACAGGGAATTCCTAGCGTGAGCAATCTCAAATGCCAAGGCCTTACCAAACAAATGGGAACCACACAGATGAGAAGAAAATTCTCAAACAAGAACCAACATCTAATCCAAAAGGGAACGAATTCCCCAGGTTCCCTAGCTCCACTCAACCGTGACTTCCATCCCTAAACAGCACCTGCAAACAAATGCCCTGCCATAGGGCCGGGAGGTTTGAAAACCTCCCCCAAATGGGTGGAATCAAGGGTCTCGGTGTGCACACTGGGGAACTTACCAAAAGTGGCCAAGGTGTCACAACTCTTCCCAAATCCATTTCCTTCTCCTCAACAAGGCTTGGGTTGCTGGGAGCTGCATCTAATTCTGGGGAGAGGGAGATGGGAGTCCCCCAGAGCTAAACAGTCTCTGGCAGCTGCTGGAGTGGTCCCTTTCTCTCTCATTTTGACAGACAGTGCTCCTACTGGCGAAGACCCATGGTTTGACCCGGGCTGCTCCCCACTACTTCCAGCTATGGCAGTGGTCGCAGGGTGCTGTTCCACTGGGACACCTATGGGCCCACCCAGGGATGCCAAATTCTGAAAGTTCGGTACTTGTCCCCATAGCTGAATGAAAAATGAGGACTAGTGGTTTGAGGAGAAGGAAAGAGAAGTTTATTAATTTCCTGGCAAATGAGGAGAATGGAGAACTCATCTCTTAAAGTACCATTGTCCTCTTCTATAAGCAGAAATCGCTGTGAAAGGGAGTTTTCAACTTCTATTGCTGTTTAACTACAGCAACTCTGGTGAAGATAACTCGTGACCTCTGCCTGGACAATTCCCATGGAGCCATTTCTTGTACAAAGAGCAAAGGATACTCCCCTGCCTAGCTGATTACTGGCCGTGGGGAGGGATGCAGGTTTTGATTCCCAGAATGTGTGAGGGGGTTTTAAAGAGACAGCTCGTAAAACATTTTACACTTTTTCAGGCTGTTACCTGTGTTACAATCAAAAGAGTTTAAGGCAATTCAGGAGGTGATATGAGTGTAAACCTTAACCCTTTTAAAATTTAGTTTTTCTAGTTAGTCAAAAACCTAATAAAGACAACATAGGGATTATCTTGATAAAGCGTAATATCTTTGTTTTGGGGGGGCCAGTTACCAGAAAGGTAAAGAAAAACCTTCTGCAGTGTGATTGCTTTTTTGTTTGTTCTTTCTAGGAAGCCCATTTAGATAACTTGGAAGTTAAACCTGATGAAAAGGGCACTTGAATTAGCAAGAGTCTGTCCAGGGTCACGAGGGAACAGTATATTATAGAGGAACATGAATAAGAAAAACTAGCACCTTGAATAGGGGAACAAATGACTCTTAGCAACAGCATAAGAAATTTTCTGGCCATATTAAATAATTTAGACATATCAAGAAAGGTCAAGAGTATAGTATTAAGTTATATTGGAAGAAAACATAATTTTCGTAAACCTTTAAGATAAAACATTCTAACAAAAGGCTATAACAACAGACTTAGAAACAGAAGGGAAAAAATTACAGGAGCTAACAAAAAGTTGAGGGTAACAGTCACCATCCCAGCCTTTTGTAATGGGAGAAAAAGTTGAAATCAGTAAGACATAGAAGAAGTTGAGCTTTCAAGATATAAGTTTTAATTACAAAAGGAAATGGCTTATAGAATTTAAATGAATACATCATGTAATTTCATTAAGAGAAAATTAATATTTTAAGAAAACTTTGTTTTAACTGAAAAATAATTTTTAAATTATAGTCAACTTGATCACATAAAAAATTTCTTCGTAAATTCCCTTCTATGACCCTTATCCTGACTTGCACGGATCATCTACAACATACGTAGCCTTCTGTTTTGTCCTAAATTTCCTATTTTTTAAATAACCAGTTATTTTAGGACAAAAATTTTTCACATAAGATCCTTTCTCATACAATATTATTCTCCTTTCTGTTTAACCTTTCTTACCAAAAATACACTTCTATATTCATTGCCTTTTTACATCTTTCTCTTACTTCACTAGTTACTTTCTATCTTGTTTTAATTTTCTTCCTAAATTTATATTTTGAATCAACCTTTAAATAACCTATGGATTATACAAAATTATATATAAAATTTTTTAAATAAGAACACATTTCATTTAGAATTTTTCTTATTAAACACACACACATATATATGCGTGTTGTGTATATATATATATATATATATAAGAATCACAGGTATTGACTAGAATTTCTATTTTTAGTAACTTTAAATTTTAGTGAAAACCTACAAAATGGGAAATCATGAATTGCCTGTCATATATCAGTATTTTATAGATGAGAACCATTTTATAACAATTTTTTTAGAAAATATATTTTTATAACATAATTTTTCTGTTAATTGGAAATGACAAACATTTAATGAATGTTTTTATTTAACATAACAAAACTTTAAAGATTAGGTAAATACAAATGAGATAAATAACAAATTTAGGTAAATACAAATAGGATTTTTTTTGTATTTATCCCATTTGTATTTACCTGATTTATCTAATTTATTTATTTATCTTAGCAGTTTATTTAGATTCCAGTTATCATTTTAAGTTATTTTCTGTTAACCATTTTATGCCCTATAAATTAGATATATAACACAGACCAAGGATCAAAATATAGTTTGAATTACTGTTTTAAAACTCATAAATCTTACCAAGAAAACAAATATAAATATTCCAGTAAAACTTGTTACTTTGAAGAATGTAATATCTTTTCTAAGTTTTACAAATATAGTAGATGTTTTAGGTGTTTAAAGGTATTTACTAATTAGATTCTTTCAAAACACCACATCCCCAAACAAATCTGTTGACGTTGTAGGGATCAAAGGTCCCTGGCTGCCCAAAGTTTAGCTGAACTTGGGGAGCAAAGGCCACTGTTCCCATAGAGGTTTGCTGAAAATTCACTGACATGAGGCAGATTGATAATAGGAGGAAAAATTACAAACTTACACATGGGAGCCTTCAGAATGAACACTCAAAGATGCAGGGAAAACTGTCCATTTTTATGTTTAGGGTCAACAAATTATAGACAGCTAGCTGTGTAGAGATATGATTGGACAAACAGGGTGTGATCCACTACTGACAGGCTGATGGGGAACCCAGCAAGGCCTCGCCGTCTCACTCTGCGCGGCCTCTCTGAGTGCGCACTCCTTCCTTCTGGGTGCAGGGCAGGGCCCTTTCTGGAATGGGGGTTTACGGTAGAACAAAGTAGGTCAGATCATTACTTCATGGCCAGTTTTTACATAGAATAATTTTAGGTTTTATGTCTAGCTTTCAGAAAAAGGGGCTCTGGCTTTTATGACCTGCCTTGGGGAAGAGGGATTCTGGATTCTGTGGCTGGCCTCAGGGAAGGATGGGACCAAGAGGCGGGGGCGGGGGGGACAAGGCAGCGGCACAGAACTTTTGCTCCCGAGGCCTCATTTTAGGGCAGTTTTCTGAACCCCGTCAACTTGATATCACTTGGTTGTAGACTGAAAAAAACCCTTCAGCACCGATCCTTATCACCTCAGTGATGCAAATTTGTAACACGTTTTTTTTTTTATTTTTTACATGAGGGTCAAAATTAAGCCATTTCAAAAACAATATAAATAGTCTCAAAACATTTTCCAACTTGAGTGTAAACTTGAGTACATGCACTATTTCCAAAGAGTAAGACTGTTTTGAAATTCTCTTTGGATTTTAATAACCATTTTATCTTAAAATAAATGACTATGTGGCAACATAATGTACACATAACCGGCTAGCTTGCAAAGAGTAGGACAAACCGAGAGTGGACAAGACCAAGGGAAAACTAGAGCTTCCAATTTCAGCTCTTGTAACTACGATTTGTAGGACAGCTTTGAATCCCTAGCAGTACTGTGAATATCAGATAGAAAGAGTGACTCAGAGATGCGTTTTGTGTACCTTTCCACAGACGCTGACAGCAGGGGAAGAAACCGTATCTGCAGCTAGGATTAAAAGACCAAAACCAAAATATTTTCATAAACCTTTGACCGTAAGTTTCTGTTTTTGTGCTCTATTTACTTCATGTTTTACTTATTCTAATTTATTGACATTCATTTTTTTTTGTTCAGGCATGTCTACATTTTTACCCAATTAAGAACCTTAAAGTTAAACACATAGGTATGTTTGTTGATAAGTCAGGATATTTAGCTATTATCATTAGACCAGTAATATTAAATTTACCTTACTTATCAAAAATCATCCAAGTAGATCATTTTGCCTTTAGCTGGGTTTGCAGTTTTATAACTTTTGTATCAAACCCTGACACCTTAAGAACATAAACACGTCCAGTAAAACCCAGGCAAAAACGTATGGTGACAATTCGAAAACCTTTTTTTTTTTTTGAGACAGAGTCTTGCTCTGTTGCCTGGGCTAGAGTGCCGTGGCGTCAGCCTCGCTCACAGCAACCTCAAACTCCTGGGCTCAAGATATCCTTCTGCCTCAGCCTCCTGAGCAGCTGGGACTACAGGCATGCGCCACAATGCCCGGCTAATTTTTTCTATATATTTTTAGTTATCCAGCTAATTTCTTTCTATTTTTGGTAGGGACGGGTTCTCACTCTTGCTTAGGCTGGTCTTGAACTCCTGACCTTGAGCGAACCTCCGGCCTTGGCCTCCCAGAGTGCTAGGATTATAGGCGTGAGCCACCACGCCCGGCCCTGAAAACTTTTTTTTTATTCTAACTATAACAATACTTTTTTAAAAACCAGCTTATTTGCCAAAGATTACTAAATTCACATGAACTAGGAAAGCATTTGGGTTTGTTTAATTAATTGATGAGTGTTCTCTTATTTATAAGCCAGTCTGGAACCATGTAGGCACAAACATGTAATAGATGAACATACACAAAATATATCTGAACATAAACATTTACGCGAACACACAAAGTTCCAGTGGATTTTACCTCAGAACTCTAGCCATGAGATATTTAATAGCAATACAAACTCACTAGTTTGCAAAAGACAACTGGCTCCAGATTTCTTCTGACAAAACTGGAACTTGTTCACATGGCTAAACCTTAGTAAATTGCCCTGATAGGTAACCTAATTATGCCTGTGGATCAAAGTTTTGGGTAAAGCAGTTTTCATGGCAGTTTGATTTTAAAAAACCTCTTTTACCCTTTTTTCCCCTTCAGTTTGAAATGAGTTTTCAATGTTTCCATTTTAGCTAGAACTGGCTGCAAGACCTCCAAGTAGCCTTCAATTGGTGATACCATAAACATTGAGTTTATCTCAACCTCAGTAGAAAACGTTAACAGATTTAGAGAAGGCAGAACAGAAAATAGAGAGCTTAAGAGACTTCACGTTTTAACTTTATAATGACAGGTCGACCAGTTGAGCTCTGAATCTTCCTGGATGTAATTTGTCCTTTAGTAAAATTTGTGTACAAAAATTGACCATAACCAGCTGGAGCCCTAGAAAAGCTGGCATGCCTTTGCACCTTTCCATTTACACAAATACTTGCAAGTGAAGGCACCAACCAACTGGGGTGCCCGAAGCAGGTCATTCTCCTTGTCTTTCCTCATTTTTAGAGGATTTGTTTCCCATTTTTCTTTAAAAGATGCAACTGAACTATAGTCTAGGGTTTGGTGTCGCGGATCGGAGTGTGATGATTGTGGGGGTGCTCCACAGTGTTTCACCACTGAGTTGGTCCCACACTCTTATGTATCTTGGTTTCTCTTTTGGGGGGTCTGCTGCCTCCGAGAGGAGTCAAAATGCTAAGTGATCAGCTCTTATATGCATTTCCTGGACGAGTCTTCTTTTAATTAATTTCTGTGGGGCTTTTGTATAGGGCCACTTGCACTGTGGAGAATTGCCCCAGGCAACTCCCACTGAGGGCCCTGGCTGGAAGGAGTAAAATGCCTTTCATTTATCTTCGAACAAGACAGTTTGGTTTCCTCTTTCACAAATGTTCAGAAAAGCCAACTGAGATTAATTCTGGGAGGAAGAGACAATGGAGAAGACCCTTTAGAATGCACCTCCAAATCAAAATTAGGATCCCAAACAACAAATTCCTAGGAAAAGAACCAACAGCTCAGAATAAACCAGGACCATCAACCAAGAACGGGAGGTCTGGAGCTGAGGACAACTTAGCAGTTCCATCCAAGGAGAAGCTTGGAGTTGGGGGGCCAAGAGGGGGTGATGCCAGTACCTGGTGCTGAGTTTGGGCTACTCTTTCAGGGTCCTGAGTCTTCTCTGAACCCCACATTGGGTGCCATCTTGTTAATGGAAAAGAAGCCAAACTCTGTGAAATAAAGAGGTTTATTCTGAGCCAAGTTTGAGGACCATGGCCCAGAGCCATACCCAAGAAGCCTTAAGCAAGTGGACTCACTGTAGGTGGGTTACGGTTTAGTTTTATACATTTTAGGGAGGCAGAAATTACACATAAAGTCACAAATCAATACATGGAAGGCATACATTGGTTTGGCCCAAAAAGGTGAGACATCTCAAAGCAGGGGCTTACAGGTTACAGCTGGGTTTAAAGACTCTTTGATTTGTAATTGGTTAAAGAAATGAAGCTTTGTGGGTTGGAATGTTTTAAGTCAAGATAAGGACATCTGTTAATCAGAGACAAGCCACCAGGGATGAGCAACATATACCCACATTCCAGTGATCTGTTGAGGACCTGCAGGTGTGGTTTAACTTTGTCTTGCATACCCTTCAGCTTGTTAATGGGTTGTAAAGGACATCTCCAAGGAGGCAGGGGGGCATGATGAGGCATGTCTGACCTCCCTTCTCATGCCAGCAACTCAGCTTTAGGGTATTTCTGGAGTCCCCTGGGCCAAGAGGGGGTCCATTCAGTCAGCTGGCTTAAGATTTTATTTTAGTTTACACTGGGAAGGATGATTTTTATCAGATTTTCAAGGGGTTCTTTAGTGTGTTTAAAAAAAAAAAATCACTGGTTTACTAATCAGTAAATAGTACTGGGGCAAGTTAGTAGTCCTCAGGAAAAAAAAATTAGTTTCGATCTCTTTCTCACATTTTATATAAGGATGAATCCCAATTAGAGTGAAGGTGGAAATATAAAAAATAAAACCCCAGAAAGATTAAAAGATATTTCCTGAGCAGGACTCTGAAAAAAAAAAAAAGAAATATTAAAAGAAAACATGGTATGATTTGTTTTATAACTGGGACTGGTTTTTCTAACTATGACCTCAGATACTAAACCCATGAAAGAAAAGACTTGCAAATTTGACTACATAAAATTTCTATGTGATGCATCCATACCAGGGGTGGGGGACCTGTGCCCTTCTAGGTCCTTAAGTGTAGCCTCTGACTGAATCCAAATTTTACAGAACAAATCCTTTTATTTTTATTGATACATTTTTGTTCATCTTTTATATTTTTATTTTATTTTTAAAATGAATGAATTTAAAATACCAAAGAATAAAATAAGTTTCAACAAAATAATCCTCCCAGATTGACCCGCACAATTAGAACATTAGTGAGACATACATCATGCAATTCTTCAAAAGGAAAGTATGTATTATTCAATTGCTTTGGATGGATCAACTGATACTACTGACTCAGCACAGGTTTTATACTTCATTCGGGTCATAACAGAAGATTTTCTTTGCTATGAAGAGTTACTCCATTTGGGCACTCTTGTGATGAGAACATGGGGAATAGATATCTTCAATGACTTTCAAGATAAATGTCATGAAGTTGGACTGAATTTGGTAAATTTAGTGAGTGAATGTACAGCTGGTGCACCTTCTGTGGCAGGAAAACATGAAGGGTTTATTGCACAGATAAAAAAAGTATTAACAGATCCAGATGTTCTTATTTCTTTTCACTATATCTTGTATCAGCAAAATCTCTGTGCTAAAGCTACTATTTTAAGTGACACTTTGCAACAAGTTATAAGTATTTTTACTATATTGGTGCAAATACAACATGGCATCCTTTTGTAACATGCTAAAGTTGAACCATGAGGTATTCCCTGTGGATTTGTTGTAGCCTTCTAAAGGGCATTGGCTATCGCAGGGACAAGTGTTAGCCAAAATTTTATCTATGAGAACAGTTAGTTAAATTTCATGAAGAACAGAATCAGCATGTGAATTATTGAAAAATTTCTATAGGAATGCAGCATTTCTGTGTAATATGTCAAATCAAAATGACTTGAATATATCTGTGCAAAGTAATATTAAGTCTCTCTGTACATGATATATGGCAAAACATATATGGCATTTCACAAAAAGCTATCTTTTTTCAAAACACTTCTACAAAAGGAAATTTTGGATGAACATTTCGCTAGTTAGCAAAATCATTGATGAGCTATGTATTCTTCAAATGATTTGCATATATCATCCTGCTCATCAATCTCTAAACTAACAACAACAAAAACTGACAGAAAGGAAAAAGATCATAATACACAACTTCCCCTTTGTTTGATTAATCACCTGTGACTTAATTTGTCATCTTTAAGAGTTTGTTTTTACAACACTTGAAAAGAACTGAACAGATAGAAGGAGTGTGACCCCCCCCAACCCCGGTTCCCCCAGACCACATTCCAAGGAGACTGACAAAGCCCGCCTGGCAGAGAAAAGACAGACACAGCCACTTCACAACTGCCTCTTGTTCTCAGCTTGCAGCAGTAACTTTCCCCCTTCCCCTTTATCCCACTAAAAACCCCAAACCCCTTATGTTCGGGGCTGGCACTTCTTTATTTCTTTCGTGCTATGGAAAGTAAAATGAAACTTTTTGCTTCAAACCTATCTTGATCTTGGTGTTTAAAATTCTTTCTCAACCTGTGTTATGAGTTCCCACCCTAACAGGTGTGGTCACATGTCAGTCAAGGATGCCATACTGTGCTGTAGACACATTACCTCAAATCACAGTGGCTTGTGACAGCAAAGGTTATTTCTCATTTATGTTCCAGGTCCATTGAGGGTCTGCTGGGGGTTTTGCTCTGCTCACTCTGGGATGTATGCTGACAGGGCAGCCCCCATTGTGAGTGACACTGGTTGCCATGACCACTCTAACAACTCTTGGACCTATAATGAAAAATATATTTTTATGTTTTATATATTTTTGAATAGAATATATATATACATAATATATATTCTGTAATCTATTCTCTCTATTGTAGGAAAAAAGTCTGTTGCACGGCAAGAGTGAGGCCATCTGGAAGCGAAACTGCCACAATGACTGATGTTTGACTCCTGCACTCCCAGGTGTTCCCGTAGCAGAGGTAACCCCTCCTAAAGAAACAACGTCTATTGCATAGAAAACCCCTCATAAAGATGTCTATCTATCCTCCCCAGTGGTCAAGGAAGTCTGAGGCATGACCCACACAGGTCTTTACCCCAAAAGCTTGTTATATAAAGGATACTTTTTGGAGGGTGGGTGTTGGGGCTGCCTGAGACATGGATTCCATTTGCAAGTCCCTGCTAAATGTTTCTTTCTGAGAAACTGGATTTGTCAGACTCTTTCTTCAGCCTGTCAGCTCCCTTTGCTTTGGGAGGTAGGTTTGCATTGACCTGCTCACTGAGGAACATCCATCTATCCACCCATCCAATCATCCAACCATCCAACCATCCATCCATCCATCCATCTATCCATCCATCCAACCATCTATCCATCCATCCATCCATCCATCTATCTATCCATCCATTCATCTACCATCCATCCATCTATCCATCCATCCAATCATCCATCCATCCATCCATCTATCCATCCATCCATTCATCTATCCATCCATCCATCCATCTATCCATCCATCCATCCATCCATCCATATATCCATCCATCTATCCATCCATCCATCTATCCATCCATCCATTCATCTATCATCCATCCATCTATCCATCCACCTATCCATCCATCCAACCAACCATCCATCCATCCATCTAACCATCCATCCATATATCCATCCATCTATCCATCCATCCATTCATCTATCATCCATCCATCTATCCATCCATCCAACCATCCATCCATCCATCCATCTATCCATCCATATATCCATCCATCTATCCATCTATCCATCCATCCATCCATCCATCTATCCATCCATATATCCATCCAACCATCCATCCATCCATCCATCCATCCATCCATCTATCCATCCATATATCCATCCATCTATCCATCCATCCATCTATCCATCCATCCATTCATCTATCATCCATCCATCTATCCATCCATCCATCCATCCATCCATCCCTCTATCCATCCATCCATCTATCCATCCATCCATCTATCCATCTATCTATCCATCTTCAAGCCACAACTTGCTTCCTAATGGCAGAATCACCCCCCATAAAACAAGACTCAGAGAGGTACTGGCGTTTGCCACATGGAAGGTCATCAACAAGGCTGACACC
>CAUYPO010020251.1:0-14199 GCA_963574435.1 Cheirogaleus major
TGAGAGCTCTATTGCTCGACATGAGAGATTGGGGCCAATGGTTCTAAAGGAAATAGAGTCACAAGAAATTCAGGATGGAATTTGGGGTTTGGAGAGTTATGATGATGTTCCAGAAGAAGATGACTTAACTATATTTGAATAAATGTAGATTATTGTACCGTGCTTAAAAAAATAACACATCCCCTGAAAATAAGCCCTAGGGTGTCTTCTTGAGGAAAAATAAATTTAAGACCCTGCCTTATTTTCGGGGAAATATGGTACTTGGATGTGTACAATAAAAGCATACTCTCATTCATTATCAGTAAAAAGATATTGCCTGTTAGAAAATTTTAGGAAAATCACAAAGATGTTCCCTGGTAACAATTAAAAGGGATAAAAAAGGCAACATATATCCTAAATGTCCAATAATAAAAGAAAGGTAAGTAAAGGCATTACCACATGATAAGAACATTCTGTTATTTAAACTCCTAGAATTTAGAAAATATTTCTGATTTCATGGTGGAAAATTGTTTATTAATATGGTATTGAGGACCTAAAAATTAATCCAAATGTTGTGGCGGACCTTGATATCCAGGCAAAAATTTGCTCTTAGGCATTGGCCCTTTGAGGCTGAAGACTGAAATGCCCTCTTCAAGGTTATTTCTGTCACCTCACAAAGCCATGTCCAATCAATGATCGTGTAATGGTAGAGTACCATGATATCTAATCACCGTAATAACATGAGTCATACATAAAAGGTATGTCATTCAGATTTACCATTAACATATAAACATAGTTAAGAATTCTAGATGTAACTTGGATTGAAATAAATTTCCTTTTGTGCTATACCGTAATTCTATCAGTAAGTTTTTTAAAAGTGCATAATATCAGATGACCAAATTGGTTTAAAACTTGATGATTTTGAAAGCTTACTGGATGTTGAAAATTAATAATTATTGAGAATTTTAAAATAGTTAATATGGAAACAGATTAATATATATAATGCAAACATTAAGAAAGGGCATAATAGATAGAAAATTTAATTTAGGAAATATAGCATATATTATAGAGAAATTTGAGAGTATTTTAGAGAAAATATGAGGTACTCCAAACCATCATGGTACAATACTCAGAAAGGAACACTACAGCAAACAGTTCTGAGAAATCCTTGTTCTTAAGACTATCATTTGAAAACTACACAATTTTAAACAACAAACTTGTAAACTAATTTAAAAAATTTTAATGATAATGATATTCAGCCTGATTAATTCCTCTTCAGAAAAAAAAACCTAGCTTATTTTCTGAGTTCTCTTGGAAAACTCACTAAAGACAAAAACTGCTTACATACTCCTTTCCTTTTAGATTCAGCATTATAGTGCACTTAGCGTATATAGCACAAACAATGAAGAGGTCTTATTACCATCTCTAAAATAACCGTTGTTTCACTCAATGATTTTCCCCTTAGCTATTAAGTAAAATTATAGAGAAGTATCCTATCACTGAATAAATTCATAAGCAATACCTGAGGGAGTTATTTTTGACACAGAACGACTTCACCTGGTGCATTCTAGACTAATGTTTCTCACTTATAATCATTGAAATTTTCTGCTTCCTGTGCTAAAAAACTTTTAGATATCTCTTCCATGGATCGCTCATTAATTTTACATTTTATCCTCACTTAGGAGAGATTTTTAAATGTCTGAATATTTTTCTGTCTGGAAAGTTCTGGCTAAGAACTCATACTTCATACCTCAAAAAAATATATATCTTTATGCAATTTTTAAGAGAAATCTTTAATTTTCACATTTGTTCTTGATCAAATATAACAATTACAGATAGTGAGACTGATAAGAACTTACCACTTCTGTGAATTCATTACTTCCCAAATCCAGTCTTTCTAGCTGGGTCAGTCTATTCATGGTTCTATTCATAATGGAATAACAGAGAATTAACTATACACAAATCTCCATTACATGGAAGTCTTCAGATTTCATGGTTACTGCAGTCCCCAACCCCAGCCTGTAGCCCAGTACTGGTCCATGGTCTGTTGGGAATTGGACCACGCATCACTGCCTGAGCTCTATCCCTCCCCACCCTCCGAAAAATTGTTGGGCCACATACTGCCAAAGCTTCATCTGTATTTACAGCTGCCACCACTCCCCTGGCTGTTCATGGAAAAACTGTCTTCCATGAAACCGGTCCCTGGTGCCAAAAACGTTGGGGACCACTAGTTTAAAACATTTTTATGTAACATGTAATGAAATATGAGCTTTCACATGTTTACAAAATAACAATGTTAATTTTCTAAGAAAAATAAGTCATATTTAATTTCTAGATAAATTATCAATTATTCTCTAATTTTGGCTTCTCACCAGTCTTTTCACTTATATTCTCAAGAAGCAACTGCAATAAATTTAAACCTATAGGCCGGAATATGAATAATGAGTTTCCGGCTTTTCACAGAATAAATTTTCATATAGTACAAATCAGCTAATAAA
Organism: Cheirogaleus major; assembly: GCA_963574435.1. NCBI lineage: Eukaryota > Metazoa > Chordata > Mammalia > Primates > Cheirogaleidae > Cheirogaleus > Cheirogaleus major. Next base: position 2,478 of record CAUYPO010020251.1, read on the forward strand.
TTAGACTGTTTGGCAGATACATAAATAATTATTACCATAATTGCAAAAAGGCTTTTGTAAGACTGCTCACATATCTGTAAAACTTCAAGATAACTATAACTCTGAATATTTATTTTCAAAATACTAGGAGGAATAGTAAACATTACATTGCTCCCCACGTTTCAAATTAAATATAATTCAAACTAGCATTTGATAAGAATCAGACATAATTAGTAGATGATATTTATTTTAAATTAAAGCAATAATATACCGCTCTTAATTTCCAACTAAACATCAACACTTCTTTGCAACTACAGGAACTTGAAAAATGTACAAACTAGTTTTGTAATGAAAAAAATTATGTTGTATTCATATCTTCTCCTATTACAAAGGTATCTTTTGAAACTAAATTAATTGCTAAGTAATTCAAATATTTATGCTCTTAGGTGCTCTTTTTAGAAAAACCTAATACACTGAGATGTTACCAATTATCCAGATAAGAAACTCCACATTAACAATTTTGTAGGATATGACAAAATGATAGCAAAATATAGTTATTATCATATTATCAGTATATTACATTACTAATTTGGAAATGGACATCATTTAAAATCCACCAGCATCTTAAATTATGGCATAAACACACAAACTATTTCTAGCTTCTTTGGAATGTTAACAAATAAAAATAGGTAAAGTAACTCAGTTAAAACATTTCTCCAGCTTTTTAGTGAAGGAATATAAGAAGAAACACCACAATTATAATGACACTGCTATTGACCTAAATTAGAAGAAGCTAATCTTCCCCAACCTTTACATTTTATATATGTCATTCTCTCATCAACTCTTTAATTTAATTCATCTCACATTGTCAATTTTTTTACAAAGCTGCTTTAAGTTAGGTGTATTTAGTGCTTATTCTCAAGTACTATAATTCTATTTCCCTTACTCATATCTGTCTTTGTCCAGAAAACCTGTAAGTTCTAGTATCCTTCATAACAAAGCGAAAGGTATTTCTAGGATCTTTCTTCAGACATATAAAATCACATGCTGTAACAGTAAGCTCATATGTTCAAATAACTATACCAGGTGGAGATCTGAAAAATGTAAAGAGGGCTGTGAGGAGGTGGGAAGATTAAAAGAACAAAACTAATCTCTTACATTTCTTGCTTCAATATTGTTATAATGACAAGATAGAAAATTCACAGGCAACTGAGCACAATGGGGGTAATTTGTAAAAATAAAGCATAACAGTTTTAGAAAAGGGTACAAGAATAAAAGCCAGTGCATTAGAAAAATTCAATTACAAATGACGTCCTAGAAAAATTAACTTTTAAAATAATTTTAGGAAAATGTGAATGATACACATATACAATAAAAAAGAGGAAATATAAAGTCAAAAATGTGTCTCCACCTCAAGTTTCTATAGCTAATACCAACAACTTTGGTGTTACTCATACTGTTTAGAAATCTCAGAAACAAAATTGCATCTCAGAGATGTAGCTTCCTACTTCAAGGTCCAGCTTCCTACTTCAAAGAGAGAATAGAAATAACTCCCAAATTTCCTCCAGTCTACCTCTAAAATTCATTTATATTTAACTCATTTTATCTTTTCTTCTCCTCACAGGAAGAGTAAATAATACTTTAAGTCCTTGGTATTGTGCCCTCCAGTATCTAGGTGGTATTAAATTTCACTTAACCATGGATCTAAAACAACATTTCCTTCCACTGCACTAATCTTTGATCATTAAAAAAAGTCATTACATATCCTGAATGCACATAGCTTTATAATATTTAAAACTACAGCCTTTATAGTCTGTGAGGTCTCAAAGATTATAACTATATATCTTAAAAAGAAAGGAGGAAAGAATTATATTAGCAAATTCATTGACAGAGCCTAATTTGAATCTCTAAAAGGAGTTAAAATCATTGAATTGCCTATGATATCAGAGGGACCATATTAATTGTAGACTTAGCTATTACAATAAACAATTTGCATCTTGGTTATTCAAATCTCTTAGAAACCAGTCAAGTTTTGAGGTAAGGAATTATCGGTGTATCAGATCTGTAAAATATATAGACCTTTTTGAATTTTAATATGGATCATAATTTCTACTTTAATTTATACTCACAACCATCACTATAAGCTTCATTCATTCATGCACTGAACAATTACTCAGCTAAAACATACTCTCTTTTGGGAATAAAAACTATACATGGTCTCAAAGACTTAAAATCATGGGGGGAAAGGTGGGAGACACGTACACATGTGCATGAATGTGCATATGTTGGTCAGGGAAGAAGAGAGTGACATATGTATAAATATACATTAAAATTATGTGGCAAATATCATAACAGATCTAAATACGATGTCATAGAAGCTGAGTAAACCATACAACTAACTCCTGGGGTAACTGGAGATGTTTTTCTTCTCAAGTGCTAAAAAGTCTTGATGATATAATTTCAACAAGAGTTGGCAAATTTTTTCTGCAAAGGGCCAAACAGTAAATATTTTTGGCCCTGTGGACCATACAATCTCTGTGACAACTGCTCAACTCTATCACCCTAAAGCAAAAGCAACCAGACAGTATGTAAACGTATGAATGTGACCATTTTCCAATGAAACTTTGTTTACAAAAAATAGATGGTGGTCCAGATTTAATTATAGACTATAGTTTGCCAACCCCTAACCTATAACACTACAGCAATGCATTCAAGGTGTTTTAAGACATCTGTTCAATAAATGGCCACAGACTACACACTGCATTTTGAGTTTGTAGACCTGTTTCTTTTATAATTAAATCTCATTATTTGCTTTTGGATTGCCATCTCTTCTTAGCTTACCATTAGGGGACCAATCATCCATTTCTAATTTACAATACACTAAAAAGCCAGATGACCAGGTTCTATAGTTATGAGGCTTTACATAAAGACCCCATGGATCATTCTAATGACTAATATGTATGAGCTCTAGTATGTAAACCTGGGATCTCTATTTGAGACACAGGTGGACTTTACATACTTACTTTGACTTTAATGTCATACAAAAGACTGCATTTCAGAAAGCTATGAAATCATTATCAACACAGTAGTGCCAAGTTAAACACCAACAACGGATGCATACAGTTTTATATTTAACATCACTAATTCAAACGATGATTACAAATGTTGGGTTTTGAAAATAACTTGCATCACATTATAATAATAAAGAATTAACATTTTTTAAGGATTTAAGGATTAAAAATTCTAAATTGAATTCTTAAAATGATAGCACTTTTACTTACTTAGGCAACATTTTCAACTGGTTTTCTCTAAGTTCTAATATCTGGAGTTTAGTTAATCTGCAAAAGAAATAACAAATCAAATATCTATAAGAAAGAAAAGGAATTCAACAAATTAATTTCATATTCTATAATTTTAAAGCAACCAACATAACCGTATAATTACTATGTGTGCAGAGTAATATATTAAAAATTACAAAGGAATACAAAATAAAATAAAAAGGAAGACAAGACTCTCGCACTTCACTGATGTACATTCTACTAAAAACAGAGGTAAAATGAGCAGATTAAGTGATGCAAATGCCAGATACAGAAGAATAATGTAACAAGTGCACTAATTATTTTTAGACAAAAATGATGACAAAATTAATTTTTAGTTGGCTAAAACTTTCTCCAGTAATTAATTTCAACTGAATAATAACTTGATACCTATTATTCATTCATCTGTTTGTTTAAAAATTACTCAGGGACTTGAAGGATATGGGGAGATAATGAGGTAGATCCCAGAAACAGATTCTCTTTTCTCAATAATTTTGATTCCAAGGGCTGAGAGCAGTGGCTCCCGCCTATAATCCCAGCACTTTGGGAGGCTAAGGACGAAGGAATGCTTGAGGACAGGAGTTCAAGACCAGCCTGCACAACATAACGATACCCCATTTCTACAAAAAATAGGAAAAATTAGCCAGGCATGGTGACAAACACCCTCAGAAGAAGGGAGGAGGATTGCTTGAGCCCAGGAGTTCAAGGCTGTAGTCATCTATGACTGCACCATTGTACTCCAGCCTGGGCAACAGAGTTAGACGCTGTCTCTAAAAAACAAAAAAAGAATTTGATTACAGTGAGGAAGACAGATTATCCAATTATTAGCTCATTAAGTATGGAATGTCTGATTTCCTTAAGTACTAAGTTGACAGTTGATATCTCTGACATTTCACTTTGATACTTCTTTTTTTATTTTTATTTTTTTGTGAAGGTATATCCTTATTATACTTTCAAACACATGGTTTGGCTGAATTTTTTGTGAAAACATGGATAAGTCAAAAATTTTGTGTTGTTTTTTATATGAGTTCCATCACAGAACCAATGCAGTGCAGACAATTCAAAATATCAATGAAGTGTTTGGGAAGGATGTGGCTAATGAATGCACAGATGTCAATGGTTTGAGAAGTTCCATTCTGGTGATTTTAATCTTGAAAATGAGCCACGTGGGTGACCTGAGACCAAGGTGGATAACAATGAGCTGAAAGCTGTAGTGGAAGCAAATCCATCTCAACCTATGTATGAATTAGCAGCAAGGTTTGAAGTTACTATTCCAACAATATTGGACCATTGGAAACAAATCAGCAAAGTAAAGAGGCTGGATAGATGGGTTCCACATGAATTAAATGAGCATCAGAAGAGAAATAGTCTCAAAGCTTGCCTTTCTTTGCTGTCATGACATAAAGGCTAACCATTTCTACACTGTATTGTTATGTGTGATGATAAATGGAGTCTTTTTGACAGTCACAAGTGTTCAGCACAATGGCTAGATAAAGATGAAGTGCCGAAACACAGTCCAAAACCAAATACTCATCAAAAAAGCTAATGGTGTCTGTTTGGTGGTCCAGCACTGGTATGATTCACTACAGCTTCATGAGACCTGGTCAATCAATTATAGCAGATGTGTACTGCAACCACTTGGACAAAATGATAGGATGCTTGCAATTAAGCAGCAGATATTGGTCACTAGAGACAGGCCAATCCTCTTGCAAGACCATATGCCACAAAAAACCAAATGCAGCTCAATTACAGCAGTTGGACTTGGAAACTCTCTGTCATCCACTGTATTCACTAGACCTTGTACTAATGGATTACCACCTTCTTCTAGGCTTTGGACCACTTATTGCAAGGAAAATGATTCAATTCTCAACAAGCTGTGGAAAACTCTGTTCACAATTTCATCACTTGCTCTCCAGGCTTTTTCGCTGCTGGCATGAGCAAGCTACCATTAAGATGGCAAAACCTTGTCAATAGTTTAGGCACATACTTTAATTGTACTGCTTCTTGTTTGAGATATAATAAAACTTCTGATTTTAAATCAAATATTTCATATTTAATGACCCAATATTAAATCACTTTAGAATGTAATGCTAAGAACATAGTATTCAGTATCTCAAATGAACAGAAATATCCCCACTAAAACTCTGTTTTTGCCACCTTAAAAACCAACTTATTTTTTTCCTTTTAAATTCCTTAAATTTAAATTTGTTAAATTATTTTATACTTATTATATTTATTATTTATTATTAATAATATAATATTTATTATATTATTTAAATTTATTTCCTTTTAAATTTTAAATCTTTTAAATTTTTTCCTATTTAAATTTAAATATAGGCATGGGTAACTCATGCCTATAATCTCAGCACTTAGGGAGGCCAAGGAGGAAGGATTGCTTGAGGCCGGGAGTTCAAGATCAGCTTGGGCAACAAAGCGAGACTTCCATCTCTACAAAATGTTTAAAAAATAGCTGGGCATTGTGGTGCATGCCTGTAGTCCCAGCAACGTGGAAGGCTAAGCTGGGAGGATCGCTTGAGCCCAGGAGTTCAAGGCTACAGTGAGCTATGGTGACATCACTGTACCACTGCAGAGTGAGACCCTGTCTCAAAAGAAAAGAAAAAAAACCTCATTGTTTATTGTTTACTTGGGAAAACCATTTCAAAACAACAAGATCCAAAGAAATTATAAAAACTACAATGCTTGGCAGTATTACAGCTCTTTTAGAATTTGTCTAGCAGGTTTTCTGGTCCTTACTGGAAAACCCCACACACACAAAAAAAAAGAAAGAAAGAAAGAAAAAAAAAAAGACTACAATGCTTGGAAATAATTACAAAAGAGCCTATGACACTATAATTAACAATATTTCTAAAGCAGTTTGTAGTTTTGTTCCCTTTACAAGAGCTAATAATAAACGGTTTTCAAAGAAACTATAATTTACCTGCCAAAATTAGCTGGCAAAAATTCAAGGAAAGCATCATTCAGATATAGCTGGGTTAGGTTTAACAGCTGAGAAAATCCATCAGGGAGCCTATATAAAACATACCAGAATTCAAATTAAGTTCATACATAGAATTTTAGTCTCTTACTGAAGATACTTTCTCAACAGACAATAATCACCTCTTTACTTTTATTAGTAACCCTCAAATTAAGATTTGCCTTTTGTAATAACTTACCTGTCTTAAGGTTTGCACCCTCATTACTTTGTAAAAAGCAAGTGAGGTAATATATGCTTTAATAACATAAAATCTACACAAAATAGTCAACTATGAATGAGCCACAATACACAGACATGTATTTAGGGCATTAACTATGAAATCAGCAGGCACTCTTGAAACGTGTCTTTTCTAATATCAATTCAAAGGACTAGATAAGAATTTCTAAACCTTGGCAAAGACATCTTGGGCTGAATAATTCTTTGTTGTGCATAAGCTGTCTGTGAGCTGTCAGATATTTAGCTACAACCTTGACCCCTACCAACTAGATATCAGTAACACACATGCACATACCCAATTGTGAAAACCAAAAATGGCTCCAGAAATTGCCAGATGTCTCCTGGGGCACAATAGCCCCTGGTTGAAACCATTAGTTTAGATTATTTTTGATATCAACATTTGGTCCCTAAATAATTTTAAGATTGCAGAATTTTACAATGAGCAAATGAGAAAAAATAATATTAAAAGCTGAATGACATTTTAGGATCAGGTAAGAATCTATGTATATTAGCTTTACTTGTATTTCTTCTTGATTATGAAACAAGTTACAAATCTGAAACTTGATTTTATTTTTAAATGAAGAGAATATACATTATCTTTACATGTTGTCCCAGATTTTTAACAAGTACAAAATCCATATGCAGTAAGACACATCAGACTTTGACTCATCTTATTTATCCTCTACCTCCATTCCTCCATCTTGACAGCAAGTGAAACAACTGTTTGGAAAAACTCATCAAGAAATACAGTATTGCCAGGTGCGGTGGCTCATGCCTGTCATTCTAGCATTCTGGGAGGCTGAGGCAGGAGGATTGTCTGAGCTCAGGAGTTGGAGACCAACCTGAGCAAGAGCAAGACCCTGTCTCTACAAAAAATACAAAAATTAGCTGGGCATGGTGGTGCACGCCTGTAATCTCAGCTACTCAGGAGGCTGAGGCAGGAGGATCACATGAGCCCAGAAGTTTGAGGTTACAGTGAGCTATGATGACGCCACGCCACTGCGCTCTAACTGGGGTGACAGAGTGAGACTGTCTCAAAAAAAAAAAAAAAGAAAGAAAGAAAAGAAAAGAAAAACAGTATCATAAAACACGTGGAAGTTGGTTTCAACTTAGCTATGCTTCACTCTATTCATCTTTTGCTTCACCATTCCATTTTTGCAAAATTTAACAGCTTTGGTGCCAGGAAAACCTGTTTATAGCCATTGTCATCAATAAAGAACATGTGTCTGCTATATGTTGCAACCAATCATGTTTTTTCCTTTTGTCGTTTTACCTTCTTGACCTTTCAGTTTCTTTTTATTATTTTCAAAAGCTTGAAGGTGCCAAATATCTGATTCGAAGGTAAAGACATTCTTACATGTGAAAATAACATTGAGTGAGGAAATCTGGATTCTAATCTCATTTGTGACAATAAGTATCTGTGAGACCAGGAGCAAAATACCTGCATTATCTCTTTTGGATCTCAATTTTATGTTTATAATATACGGGGTTAGAAAGATTGTTTAAAAATTCCTTTTTACTCAAAAATTGAAATTTTGTATAGACTTAATGTTGATGAATATTTTCCACTAAAATATGTAAAGTAATATTCTACTACTGTTTTATAATTGTTTTAATCACATAAGTAACTTATAATTGAACTGAGAAGAACTTACTTGGAAATAGGGTTTACACTGGCCTCCACAACTGTCAAAACTTTACAATTTTTTATATTTTCTGGAAACTCCTGTATTCCTAGAAAACAAACAATGATCAAATTAAAATAATCTGTTACAAAAGCCAAAATAGTAATAATAGTTAATAAATACCATGCAGATTCAAACGTAACTTACCAACTAAGCAGGAAATAGATAAACTGATAGAACTAATATATACTGAACAATCACCCCCACAACAATTTCTCTCTTCTCTTTCATCTTTTCTTCATTTGCCTCTTTATAAAAAACTGCTAATTATTTTGATTGGTTTCCCTCTTCCTTTCCTTCTCTTAGCTCTTCTGAAAATTAGCACCTTCTCTATGTGATAATGTTAAGGACATAAAATGTAGAACATTTGCCATACTTTCTGTTTCTCTCACGTAAAAAGGGATTATTTTTAAAATTCTGTGATTCTGTATCAATCTGGTTCCTAATACATATAAATTAACAAAGCTGAAAACAAAGCTGCAGATGAAAGAGGCAATTTAATCAGATATGCCAGTGTATGTACCTTAAGGCATTGTCTACTCATAAAATAATGCAACATTTTCTCTTTCCTACATCTATCTTCCTATTTTTCCTATCTATCATATATTTACATTCCCTTCTTTTCTAACCTTTTTCCTTCACATAATCCAGTGGCATGCTCATAATATAACTTCTTAAGGAATGTAGTGATTTCTGAACACCATGATGTACATATTCAAAAGATCTATTAAGCATTTCAGCTTTTGAGTATTCTTTATGGCCAATGCTTTTCAAGCCAACTGAGATAAAGGATTAAGTTTTTTAAAATTTTCACTCTGTTGTAGACAAATACTTCTGCAAAAACCATACAATTGTTATGATAATGTCAAATTTTGGTAAAAGAGTCTACGCACTTACTCATTGCCTCAACTTATCACAGTAAAAATACAGTAATTAATAATTTGTGGACTAGCACCAGTCCACAGATCAATGTTAAGTAACACTGTTCTAATCTACACTAAAAGTATGCCAATTAATAACACCTTAAAACCAATCCAAATATGAGTTTTATATAGTCCGTGTTTATAAGACCCACTCCACCACTAACATGGTATAATTATCCAGCAGAGTTGTTGCTATAGGACCTTTAAGATCTTCTCAACTTCATCACTACATGATTCTAAATAAATAAGCTTACTATAATGTCATGTATAGATTTCAGGTGATGAAAAATTAATGAAGCAAAATCACCAAATAGGAAATACCACAGTAACTGTTTTAATCAAAATTCATCAATGGATGCTAAAATTAGTGGGTAAAAGCATCACGATAAACAGGCTATTAATATAGTTTCAAAGATTCTTCCCACGAGATACCAATTATAAAAGGAAAACATTACCTTACAATGAAGAAGTCTAATAGGCACGACCTTAACCTTACAAAACTGCTTCAAAGTTAGCATTATCAGTTAACATCACCATCATGTGGCAACTAATCTGAGATGTAATGAGAAACAATGCAACATCACTCCTGACATACACTTGCCAAAAACATACAACCTGAATTTAATCATAAGTAAGCATCAAGCAAACCCAAATTAAGTGTAATTCTGTTCAACAAATGTCCAATAATTTTCAAAACTATCATGGTCAAAGTAGACAAAAGTCGGAGGAACTGCCCAGATAAGACCCAAGAGACCTGACAAACTCAATATTCAATGTGTGAAAGTAATAAGTGTTTGCAAGGATGTGGAGAAAGTGGGAACTACATACACTGCTGATAGGAATGCAAAATGATATAGCCACCATGGAAAATAGTTTGGTGGTTCCTCAAAACACTAAACACATAATTACCCTATAATCCAGCAATCCCACTCCTAGGTATATATAGGTACATCTTGTTTTATTGCACTTCCCTTTATTTCACTTTCCAGACATTCCATCTTTTACAAATTGAAGATTTGTGGCAATCCTGTATCAAGCAAGTCTGTTAGCTCCATTTTTCCTACAGCATGTGTTCACTTCATGTCTCTGTCACATTTTGGTAATTCAAGCAATATTACAAAACCTTTTCATTATTATTATACCTGTTATGGTGACCTACAATCAGTGATCTTTGGTATTACTATTTTAATTGTTTTGGGTTACCACACACCATACCCACATAAGACAGTGAACCTAAATGATAAATTTGTGTGTTTCGACTGCTCTACCAGTTGGCCAATCCAGTCTTCCTCTCCTGTCTCTCTACCTCGACTCAGGGTGGGCTGCCTATTCCCAGAAACTAAACAATATTGAAATTATGCCAATTAACCCTACAATGGCCTCTAAGTGTTCGAGTGAAAGGAAGAGTCCCACATCACTCACTTTACATCAAGAGCTAGAAATTATTAAGCTTACTGAGAAAGGCATGTCAAAAGCAGAGACAGGCCAAAAGGCAGGCCTCATGGGCCAGTTAGCCAAGTGGTGAATGCAAAGGAAAAGTTTTTAAAGAAAATTTAAAGTGCTACTCCATGCTGGGAGCTGGTGGCTCCACCTATAATCCCAGCACTCTGGAGAGCCAATGTGGGAGTACTGCTTGAGGCCAGGAGTTCAAGACCACTATGGGTAACATAGTGAGACTTTGGTCTCTACAAAAAATAAAAAAATTAGCTGGGCACCATGGCCCATGCCTATAGTACTAGCTACTCAGGAGGCTGAAGCAGGCAGATGCTTGAGCCCAGGAGTCTGAAGTTATAGTGAGCTACGATTACACCACTACAATCCAGCCTGAGTGACAGAGTAAGACCCTGTCTCTAATAAATAAGTAAATAAAGTGTTACTCCAGTGAGCACATGAATGAGAGAGATGAAGCAGCTGCAGAAGAAAAGTTTAAAGGTAGCAGAGGTTGGTTCATAAAGTTTAAAGAAAAAGGCTGTCTCTATAACCTAAAACAGGGGTTCTCAAACTTTTTAAACAGGGGGCCAGTTCACTGTCCCTCAGACCGTTGGAGAATGTGGCACACATTCCACACATGCGCACTGTGGGCCCGGGACAAGTCGGCTGCTAAGCAGGACAGGCAGCGGTGGCAAAAACACCTGGTGGGCCGGATAAATGTCCTCGGCGGGCCGCATGTGGCCCACGGGTCATAGTTTGAAGATGTCTGCATTAAAGTATAAGGTGAAGCAGGAAGAGCTAATGGAAATGATGCAGCAAGTTAGCTAGAACATTTAGCTAAAATAACTGATGAAGGTAGCTACACTAAACAATAGATTTTTTTTTTTTTTTGAGACAGAGTCTCACTTCTGTTGCCCGGGCTAGAGTGCCGTGGCGTCAGCTTTGCTCACAGCAACCTCAAACTCCTGGGCTCAAGCGATCCTCCTGCCTCAGCCTCCCAAGTAGCTGGGACTACAGGCATGTGCCACCATGCCTGGCTAATTTTTTTATATATATATTTTTAGTTAGCCAATTAATTTCTTTCTATTTATAGTAGAGACGGGGTCTCACTCTTGCTCAGGCTGGTCTTGAACTCCTGACCTTGAGCAATCCACCCGCCTCGGCCTCCCAGAGTGC
>CAUYPO010020253.1:0-14324 GCA_963574435.1 Cheirogaleus major
TTTTCTTGGACAAAGTTTGATTTTAGCAGCAGGGATGTTTCTTCTGAGCTCTGGATATAGCCCTTAAAAATTAATTTTAAGCATGTAATAAAATATTCATATAAAATATTCCATATGCAAATAAGCAAGTGGATGACTCAAACACATGTCACTTCTATTTTGAACTGAAAACAGAATTTAGGCCGGGTGTGGTAGCCTGTGCTTATAGTCCCAGCTACTCAGGAGGCTGAGGTGGGAAGATGCCTGAGCCTAGGAGTTAAGAGGTTACAGTGAGCTATGATTGCACCACTGCACTCTAGCCTGGGTGACAGAGTGAGACTGTCTCTAAACAACAAAAAAAGTGAAAGCCAGGCTGATCCCATCGGAAGAATGCCTCAACATTTCTGGCTTCCCTCTAGTGAGCTCAAGAAAAGCTGCAGTCCTGGGAGCAGCCTGAGTCCTGGAGACCAGCACTCCCAAGACCAGTGAACCCCCAGGAGCCTTCCCCAGCCCAGGCAGCTGTCTTTGCAATAGCCTACACTAACCTAGAAAAGCAACATTCCATCTGCTGTCCAACTTGAACCCCCTCCCCCAAAGGAATGCTATTCTTGGCAAGGATCTTCCAAAGGAAATAACATCTGCAAAACCTCTGTCCATAAGGTCAAGGGAAAGCTGAGACAGCTGTAAACGTTTCAATCCTTAGATCCAAGTCACAGGGACTTGACAAAGGATCAGGTTGAGAGCAAACCTAACAACCAGGGCAGATGCCTCGGTGTCTTCACGTCCTCCCAAGGTATGCAGCAGCCTCGCTGTGTTCTGCAAGGTTGGAGAGCTCCCTATTTACCTGGTTGCTCAAGCAAACCACAGAAGTCAATTAGGTGTCCTTAACAACTACACAGATGGGACTTGTAATTGAGCCACATCCAATCACTGAAAGTTCTGAAAACACCTTTTGTAGGGCCTGAAGCACTATCTATGAACAAGACAAAATTCCTCCTCTCAGCATATTCGAGCCTAATTTCCTGCTCTGGCACTCCAAGCAAACTGATGGATAGACTTACAGAGGAAACCCAGTCGTGACAAGTTTTTCTTTCTTACATAACCCCCTACTAATATAGGAAGAATACGTATTTCAGTCAAACTCGAGTTAGGAGAGGACAGGAACAGGCAGCCACCGCTCAAATATTTATGCTGAGTTTCTCAGACTACTAAATGTCAACATTGTACAAATGGTTTTAGGGCCACAGGACAAAATGAGTCCTGAAATTAAGCTTTCCAAATGCAAATCCATGAGCTCAGTGAGTAAAAAACATGTTATTTAAGGATTCAACTCCTGGCAAAACCTGGGTCACTACTGACTGATCTAAAACCAAGTCATGACTAAAGAGATACTCAGTTTCAAGGGAAAGAACCCTCTCTGGGCTGTTCGGAGTCAGATTGTGCCTAATTACTACCAGTCCTGATTCGCACCCAGTGCCAGCCATAGAGAATCTGCTCCATTTAGGCGGCTGAGCACATGCAGATGAAAGGCTTTTCTTTGTGAAGTACAGAGAAGAGAGCAGTGAGCTCAGGTTTCTCCAGGTTCAATGTGACTGAAGGAGTGCCTGGAAGATGAGGGCTTCCCACACAGCGAAGCAAGAGCAGGAATTCCCAGGTGGGGGCTGGAACACTTCTGAAACTGGGCCACTTAGGCTGACAGGCTCTCAGCATGCCCTCCTTACATCCCAAAGGCCCTCAGAAACCCACCTAAGATGTGTGCTGCAGAGACAGCTGCTTCTCCCTTAAACAGGGCCCACATATACTGACCATCTCAAAGGCAGGTGAGTATCTGGCTTCTTTTATACTTACCCTTCCTAGTAGTCATGGGGCCAAAGATCTTCTGAGGAGTTATAGACCCATCTGTTAAATTGGAATTCATGCTAAACCCCTCATTCCAAGATCTCAGAGTAGAAGGATGCTAAAACAATAGAAAAATCAGCCACCCTTCATCAGTATCCAATGGAAGGAGGGTGGATGTTCACATGGTTATTGAACCTAAGTTTCATCAGCAGAGCATGAAGAACCAGGAAAAGCAAAGAAATCATCACAGAGCTGGTAGTTGGAGGCCACAGGCTGCCAGAAGCCCGGGTAGATGTCTGGAAAGGAGGAGTATACTCATTTCTTGTTGCTCCAACTCGGGCTCAGATCTCCCACCTAAATTCTCAGCCTCAGAAAAAGACACGTGGATGTCTGCCACCTTAAAAACTAGGTTTATATTTCTGGTTAGGTTCCAGAGTGGTAGAACTCAGGAGTTATAATCTATCCAACCTGGTGCCACCTTAGCTTGCCTCCCTCCCTCCCACAGAGATAACATTGTACAAAACTATATTTACAGGAAAAACAGTTAAAAATTAAGGGTGTGTACAAAAGTAGACAAGAGCCAGAAATACCAATGTAGGGACGACTCTGGGGAACAGGGCACATAGTGTTCCACACTGGAACCTGGGGTGATGTATTACATACTAGGTGGGGAGAAGTGTAGCAAATCTCAGTGCCAAATTTAGGGGAAACCAGTCATTCTGGGGTGAGGGGAAAGAGCTACTGGCTTTCATATTGCAAAGTCTTAATTATCCAGTCACACCTCTTCTGCCATATGGCAGAAGCCAGGTGGTGGTGACGGTGGTGGGGGAAACAAAACACAGAGTCTCCGGCAAGCCCCACAGGTAAAGAGGGGACTCAGAAGGCGTAACGGGTCCGGATATCTTCAAGCTTCTTGGATACCTCGGGTGGGGTTCGGTCTAGTTCTTCAGAGACGTTCTTTTGTTTGTTCGGCTCCATGGAGTTGAACTGCTCACAGAGGTCTCCATCAATCACATTCTAAGACATGGAGAACAGAAGAAGGAAAAGGTTAGATGCTCAAAGAAAATGGTGCAAACTAAAGCAGCAACTGTAGGGAAAGCTTTTTATTCTCCCCCAGAACCCCATCTGTAGGGTCAGGAACACTATTCTAAGTTGACCCTTAGTACTGAAAGTTCAGGTTGGCTGAACTGGTGAAGTTTTTTTTCTGGCTGTAGTCTGCCCTGAGGGAAGAGGACTCTGAATATTAGGTATCACTGACCACACCCCCCAGTACTGCTTCCATCAATCCGCCCCCTTGCTGTTCCTTCACTCGGGACTGCTTCAATTTTTAAGAGATGGAGGCCCAGAGAAAAGACCAGATGAAATGAGCTGAAGATCTCCCCTCCCAACCCAGATTCCCTCAACTTACCTTAACAGGGAAGTAATAGGAACGAAAGCTGAGGTGGTCCCGCCCACAGAGAGGGGGATGCTCAGACCTCAGATGCATTTCCACGTGTTGGAAGAAGTCATGGTCCTAGTGATAAAAACAAAGAATCTGTCACTGAGAAAAAAGTGATTTCAACTACTAGGCTATGGTTTCCACAAGCACAATGAATAGACAAGCCGCTGATCTCTACCATTCAAACAGATGGTAAATGTCTATTTACTCTTCTGTCGATCACAGGTTTTTCTGCTACAATAAGGACAATTAAAACCCAAAGGGAGACTTCACTGTATTCGTGGCATAAGAGAGAATGCGATATGTAAAGAGCGGCACGTGAGGTTAGATTCCTGATCGCAGCTTCCTTTGCTGGAATGAAACATACCAAACTCGGCCAATACCAGAGTTGATTCCATGAGACAACATGTGCCCCAACAGACATCATTCCATCTTTCCTAGTCTGTGGAATTTGGTTCTGGGGCTTTAGGCTCAGGCTAACCTTATACCCACATCACAACTGAACCAAATCCTAGTGTAGTATAAAAACAAATGGCCTTTCCCAGGGAGGAAAATCAGAATTCCTATCACTCCAGGCACTTCTGCTACCTTATTATTTCCAGAACACTCCTAGTTACAAGCGACAAATGGATCTGCCCTCTCAGGCAGATTCAGCATTAAGAAACAACCTTAGGAAAGCCAAGGCCAGAGCAATGTGTGAGCTCTCACCTCATGGGATGTGAATGGGACAAGGATGCCAATTCCTCCTGACAAGGTGGTATAGACAAGTGACTCGGAGCCTCCAGGGATCAACGTGGTCTTCTGTAATGACAGTACTGTCTCCCCAACATGGTAGTTCATGATCACCTCTGCCTGCAAGTCAAAAACAGACTAGTAACTCTGCGTGCCCTTGGGAGCCTGTTCCGGACTCCCAAGAGCAAGCAGTGCCCCAAAGGCATATTTTACCATCTATTAAAATCCAAAAATTACTAAAATCTAAAAACACTTAAAATTCCATCACCATTTACTTAAAGTTTAATGCCTCACAAACATGCTGAAGTTAGATCATTCCTCGTAAACAATTATAACCTAAAACTTTTTTGTTAAATTATCAAGTTTGCAATAAAAAAACAAAACACAGAAAACCATTAAAAAAGTCCACAGATGCTCTATTAAAGAATTACATGGCTATAACGGAGGGGTGGGGGCGCATGGGCAATATACATAACCGTAATATTTATACCCCCATAATATGCTGAAAAAAAAAAAAAAGAAGAAGAAGTACATGGCTATAACAGAAGAGTAATGTCCAGGACACATCTCAGACAAGAGCTGGTTAGTACTGGGAATTAACCTTATAATCAACTTGTCTAAGGAACTCACTACTCTCCAAAAAGAGTTTTATACTAATTGATAAAATGTCTCAGAAAACTCTCTACTTTACACAGTCATAAAAACGGGATAGTGATTTAGTCACTTGATGTCAAACTTAGCATTCATCCATCACAGGCTACGCATCATCAGCCTAGGGATTTCCAAGAAGAAAGGACCATGCACGGCGGAGCGCCCAGCATACTCTGTGCACTGGGCGTAACTCAGTAAAAACTGTTTCTTCAGGAAGGGCAAAAGGAAAGGTACTAAGCAGTGCTTCCCTCGGGCCCTCTCTGCAATCTTACCTTCTGTGAGGCCCCGTTGAGCAAGCCTCGGTCCCACAAGGCTTTGTTTCCTGTGGGATCCTCATCCACTTCATCATTGGTGTTAGGTGGGAGCCTCACCTAAAAGGAAGCAACACAAATCACAGTGCTGGGTCCTGCACCTGCTCACCAAGCAACATGTTTGCCCCAGGTCCCTACAAGCAAGCCTAGGGGCACTTAGGCAGAGGCCTGAGCCCAAGTCTCCTGACTGTTCTGGTGGGTAGGGGCTGTGTCTGAGGAGTGAGAAACTCAAGAAAATCAACTCCTGAGCAAGGGTTTAACACAGCCAAGAGGAAAACCAAAAGCACGGAACATAGACAAGAGAAGTCGGGCTGGGCTTAAAAAGATAACCCAAAGTTCTAGCATGACATGAAAATAAGTATTATCCATTAGCTCAAACTAAACCTATTATTAATTCATGTTCCAGGGAGGTAAACAAAGGGGGAAAAAAAAAAATCAATAAGGCTGGACGAGTGTATTTTTTATAAAGAGTTAGCCTTAGTAGGATTGAATTTTATACCCATTTTTAGTTCCCATATTGGGGATCATAATCCTGAGTCCTTGGCTTTACCCAAAATAATAAACGGCCCAGCTTTCCCACACATCTCTGTAACCCAAGTGAACATCCGCTCACCACGCATATGTTGCCGAACTTGTCTGCCCCAGCCACAGTGTCATAGTCGAGGAGGCTAGCTGTAGTGACCCATCGGGGGTAGGTGTCGTCGGCAAAGATGATGAGCTGGTTCTCATTCCGCTTATAGCGAACCCAGATGAAACTTTCTTGGACATCAGACACAATTACCCTGTGCCCAATAGTCTGGATCCCAGAGATATAATTGGCAATGTGCTGGGAAAACAAGAACAGCAATGGGTGTAACTCTGAACCCACAGAAAGTGCAGCTTTCCCTGCCCATGACATATGCGGGTCTGTAGAACTGCAGTGAGGAATAGATTCCTAGAAAGTAGGAAAAAGAGCTTAAAGAAACAAGCAGGATAGAAAGCTGGTTCTTGGTTTGAAGAAGTCAAGAAACAAGATCTCTTCTCAAGACTCAAGGGACTAATTCTGAAGCTGAAAATGGGAAAGTACAACACAGCCCCAACAAAGACACATAACTTTAAAAATTAGCGTCCACCACCACACCATGCCTTCCCCTGTTCCATTAGCTAGATCCTAGCCTCAGTGTCAGCACATTTACCTTATTCTCACACTTCCGGAGTAACTTCTTCTTCCCCAAGTCATAGACACGCAAAAGCTTTCCTACACCAATCAACACCCTCCCCTGGAATGGGGCAATGGCAGCGGGGACCTCTTCCACTGGAGTCTGTGAGAGGAAAAACAGGTGATGCAGCTATCAGAACACAGAGCCATAGACCAGTTCCACCCCCTCCACCCAGAAATGCCGCCTTCTACAAGATCTGTTAGGAAGACAGCCAGCAAGTGATAAACCACACATACAGCAGCCTCCACAAAACAAGGTGTTTGGGTAAACAGGTCCCACATACTCCCTTTCACCCAGCGAGTGGATCAATGCCACAAATGAAAAGAAGTCCTGGTACCCAACGAATGCTGCCCTAGAGCCTGTGCTTGGTTAAACTGCCGCCATGGAATAATAGTGATGCCTTGTTTGTGGAGGGATGGGAAAGGAATGAAAGTGACATCTTGGTTGTAAAGGAGACAAATGTTAATACAAAGAAGGGTCTGCGAAGTAATTATTTCCTAAGAGATATACCCCTCATGGAAGGGCTATAGGGTAGGAGTCATATTCATGTGCTATTGATGTGGAGGAGAGAATATATTTTATTTTAAAAATTGTGGCTATATACATCAAGTTTATCATTTTAATCATTTCTAAGTATATACTTCAGTGGCATTAAGTACATTCAATGGTACACTTACTATTGTGAGACCACCACCATCATCTCCAGAACTTTCCCAAATTGAAACTGTATACCCATTGAACAGTAACTTCCCAGAGAATATTAATTCTTTAAACTGCTGAATTTTGGTCATGAACTACTGTCTTCTTAATAAGACAATAAATAAGAGGCGATCCTGTGTGCATCTATCTCGCCACCACGGGTGGTTAGCACACAGGCTTCCTGTGGGTTTCCCAGGCATTGGAGTACCACTGAAGTATAAATGCCCCAGTATTTGCCAGGAGCTGGATTGGAATCAAGGAGCTGGTCACCAGAAGACCTGACCCCTAACCCAAGCCAAAGTGGGAGAATTTGTAGGACCTAAGATCCAGGAGAACAACTGGCTGATTCCTACCTTATGCAAAAACTCCAGTTTCTCCCCATTGTTCACAAGCTTGTAGGTATAGACAAAGCCCCCTGCCACAGATCGGGGGTTCAGTATCAGGTCCTTGGCCACGCCCACCAGCACATACCAGTCTTCCCCAGTGTTGGAGAACCTGCACACCGCCACACTACATACAGAGAAAATAGCAAGAGTCAGGCATTAGTCAAGACCCAGAGAGCTCCTGTTCCGGTACACCCAAACCTGGATTGTCTTGGGCTCCTTACCTAAAAGCTGCCTCATTCTGCTCCAGCTGGACAAGGTCCAGTGTATTCCCCTGAATAGGATTCATCACCCGGATCACAGAGGCCCACTGCCCACTGCCAGCCTTGGGAGCTCCAAAAATGGATTCAGGGAGATTTTCATTGAGGAATGCCGCTGCCATCTCTGCAGCCAGCTCCCGCTCATCCTCCCCTGCCGCTTCCACCATTTCCTAAACCCAAAAAGCAAGGTATTGAGTTCAGAGGTGGAGGTTGGATGAGAAGTGGATTAAGTAGCAAGAACACTCCAGGGGGAATTCATGATATATAAAGTAGCAAACTCTGTCATCCAAAACCAGGACTTCCCAAAATGCAGATTAAAGGGAGAGGTGTACAGACAACAGTGGGAAGATCACTAAAGGGAAAATCAGATATTGCCAGCTACATATCAGTACAAAATGCCAAAAAGAACATTGGCTGAGGCAAATACTGCACTAGTGGTTTGAGAAACATGAAAATGAAAACCCCATTTTTCTACCTAAACCATCTGATTTCCCCTGCTAAGACTACTTATCTCCTCTCTTTCAGACTGGATACAGTTCTATATGGTTGTGGTTATTTGGTCTTTGCTGAGAAATGATTTCTGGAAAGAGCTGGTGTTGTGGGGATTATGAAAGCTGTCTCCTTTGCACCTGAGTCCAGGAAATATAACACGGTCTATTTTGGAAGCTCAAGGAGTAAAGAACTCTGTTCCAGAGAGGGAGCTGAATTCTGAATAAACCTAGATCAGTGTATTAGTCCTGGGTCACAAGAAAGCCTCTAAATCAAAGTACTTGGCAAAGGATTTTGCTTAAAGGACCTGAAAGATCTTTAAAAATAACAAAGAATATAATCAGCAATTATGGGGATTTAAACTTTTCAACACAATTTCACAACTGAACCCTTGAAGGTCGGTCTCATTACCTCTGCCATCTGCTGCTTTCTCTGAGCTTTTGTGGCCTCAGTATAGGCATTGTGGTCCGTTTCAATGATGATAAGGTTGTTACTCTCAGGGTGGATGACAAATTTCCTGGGCGTGTACTGTAGCGGAAAGGCTACTTGATTGAAGACAGCACCTAGCTTCTCTAATGCCAAAATCCTATGACAAAAGGAAAGGGAGTTAACAGGTCCTCACTGAGGACCTAGAAACCGTTGTTGAAATGGACCATGAGCAGTTACAGCAAACACATCAATCCCCGAAGCTCTAATGTTGGCATTAGGCAATGTGAAACAGCAGCATTCTAACCTAGATTCTGAATAGGAGATAATATGTAGAAAGGCCACCCTCTTCAACAATACCTCATCACTGTTCATGGCAATTATAGTTTTCTACCAATGAAACATATTTATGGTCACCAAAGTAATTTTTTTTATCACCCCAATGATAATGTGATAGTAAAGAGTTAGAATTTCCTCTTGATTATTACTGACAAACTCTAAAATAAAGAATACCAAATTTGTTATAAAACACCACAATTACCTAAATATATATGGTGTTTGTACTGATTGTGCTTCATAAAATAAAGTGGATGACCTTCTAAACAAAAATCACCTCAGCTTTAGGAAATCTGTGACAATGCGAGAGAGCAAACTTCTATCAAATGGGAAAGAGAGATGTACATTTGAGCCAAACCACATATAAAATGAGCAGAACCGACGTACTCTTAAAAACAGTTACTTGATCTCTAACTACATGAAGTTGTATTTGTACTTTAAATATTCTATAAATTAAAAGGTAAAAACCTACAAAGAAAATTAAACAGGTGATGACACCAGACATGATGCCAAATAAAATTTTGGAGGTGGGAAAAAGGTGTGGAGCCAACAACGAATTGAGCCCCCAAACCTGAGAAAAGTTTAAGAATTAGAAACACAGAGAGTGCATCTATTTGACAGAGCTGGAGCAGTTACTGTCTGCTGCTAAGTTTCCCACTACAGACACAAGAAAAAAGTGTTCTTGTACTTTCTGTCTAACTATGGCAGCCAAGATTGAACACGGGAAAAACATGGACAATTTCTGCAACTCAGGAATAACCTTGTCAATAGCGAAGAGCCTGTTTTACTCCAAAGAAAAACCTCAAATTTGAGTTTCTGTGAGAAGTGTTGAGAAATAGCCCCTACCACCCTCATCTGGTTGATTACACTTGTAAAAGCTTACAGGTTAAAACTAAAAGCAAGCCAGCAACTCTTTGGTTAAAAAAAAAGAAAGAAAAACAGAAAAAAAACACAAGGATCTCAGACATAAGGTATGGAATGTGAGTGAGTCAAGGAAGGAAAAAGATAGGCAATATAATTTGCTAAAATGCCAAATATATCCTTTGTCCCAGTAATTCCACTTGTAAGAATTTATCTTACAGATTTATTTGCACACATGTGGAATGATATATGTATTAGGTTTTTCACTGCAACACTGTTAAAAGCAAAACACTGTAAATATCCAAGACAAGACTAGTTTAGTTAAATAAACTATGGTACCATCCATGTAACAGAAGACTCTGTGGCTATAAAACAGACCATGAATGCCATACAATATTGATACCAAGAGATTTCCGAGACACACTGTTAAGTTAGAAAAGCGTGGTGTAAAACAGTCTATGCAATATGCTCTCTGTGTACAAAGAAAAAGAACATATATGTACATATTTACTAGTACATACATAAAACTCATGTTTAATAAAGATACACAGGAAACTGAGGAGAGAGGAGTGGCTGAAGGATAAGTTTAGAAAAGACACATCCATTTTAAAAATAAAGGAGCTAAATAATCATGCCCTTCTCTATTCAATAACCATCAACGGTGCTCTTGAATTAAAGGAAGCAATGCATTCGGGGTTATCTAAAACTTTACTCCAAATCTATTTTTCCTTCCATTTCTCCATTATGCCCCTCCATGAGGACTAAAAATAATGGTATTACTGTTATTTAAGTAAGACAATTCAAAAACAGAATTGTTAAGAATTCTCAAGGAAGTAAGAATGGCTAAAAGAGGTAGGTATAATACCTTTTGTAAAAGGCTTTTATTTTTTTAATTTTTTTTTTTTTTTTTTGGAGACAAGAGTCTCACTTTGTTGCCCAGGCTAGAGTGCTGTGGCATCAGCCTAGCTCACAGCAACCTCAAACTCTTGGGCTCAAGCAATCCTTCTGCCTCAGCCTCTCGAGTAGCTGAAACTACAGGTATGCGCCACCATGCCCGGCTAATTTTTTCTATATATTTTTAGTTGGCCAATTAATTTCTTTCTTTCTTTTTTTTTTTTTCGAGACAGAGTCTCACTTTTGTTGCCCGGCTAGAGTGCCATGGCATCAGCCTAGCTCACAGCAACTTCAAACTCCTGGGCTCAAGCAATCCTTCTTCCTCAACCTCCCAAGTAGCTGGGACTACAGGCATGCGCCACCATGCCCGGCTAATATTTTTCTAGATATTTTTAGTCGGCCAATTAATTTCTTTCTATTTTTTTAGTAGAGACGGGGTCTTGCACTCCTGAGCTCAAACGATCCTCCTGCCTTGGCCTCCCATAGTGCTAGGATTACAGACATGAGCCACCACACCCGGCCTAATTTCTTTCTATTTTTAGTAGACAGGGTCTCGCTCTTGCTCAGGCTGATTGAACTCATGACCTTGAGCGACCTGCCCGCCTAGGCCTCCCAGAGTGCTAGGATTACATGCGTGAGCCACCGCGCCCACCGCGCCCGGCCCTGTAAAAGGCTTTCAATAGAAATGAGAATAGGCACTCTTAACAATGGGTATTCTTTCTCAAACTCAACTACTCATTCAGTTGATAAACAGATTTTTCTCCTTTGTCCCTGCCACACATAAATATACACTGAGACCTATTCTCTATGGACCAGGATGCTAAGCTAGGCCTTAGAACGAACGCTGTGGTGAACAAAACAGAAAAGATTTGCTCCCAAGGGAACTCACACTTCCACGATTCAACAGCAAACCAGTATTGCTCTACCTTCTCCTAAAATCAAATAGCAATGAAAATCAAAGGCCAAGAGACTTCACAAGTGAAAATAAATAAGCAAGCAATCTTTTTCAATAAATTCTCCATCGCCGTGAGGAAAAAGACCCAGTATCAGGCAGGGTATGATATCAAGTAATCTGATTTTATATTTGAAGAGTTACCCAGAATGTAGTACAGAGTCAGTGAGACACAACAGGAGGAGACAAACAAGGCATGGACAGATATGGAATGAGAAGATTTAACACACACGTAAATCAGAACTCCAAAAGGAAAGAAGTGAGAGAACAGGAAAATAATGAAAATTTTCCAGAATAAAATAAAATGAACCAAGAGATCCAAGAAGTATAACATAAACCAAGTAAAGTAAAGAAAATTCCCTAAGAACTGCAGAAATACCCCCCAAATAAACAGATCACATATAATCTGACCACAGATCTTAAAAAAAAAAGGAAGACAGAAGAAAACCTTTTCAAAGTGCTGGGGGGAAAAAAACACAGCTGAACCTGAATCATATATAAACAGAGCACAAAAGTCAAAACATTTTCTGACACGCCATGATTGCTGGTATTCCCACTGCCATGGATATCCAAATTCTCTTCAGTAGTAATTAGCATGTTCCTTTATCTGGAGACATCAAGTAAAATATTTTACAAACATCTAACATCTGAGTGATAAAACGAAACATTTAAATATCAAAAAATGTCATTTTGTAAGAAAAAAATAAGTATAGCATAGAACAAAAACCACAACCACTGATCCTATGGTTCTCATTCCTCTGGTCTGACCCACACGTGTTTCCATAAAGGCACCTACCATGCCATCAGACACCAGGCAGAAAGAACACCTGTCCTCTGGCAGACATGTACAAAAGTGGAGTGCAGATGCTCCTATGCTGTATTCTTTCTTGGAAAGTAAGAAGTTAACCATCATTTGTAAAAGTGGGGGCATGTGCCATTGGTAATATCCAAGATGACTTTAGGTAGTTCTCAGATGGACTTTTAAAAATGTAATTATTTAAAAAAAAAAAAAAAAAAACTAGCCTTTTGTGCTACAAAGGACACCACTGAGAAAGTAAAAAGACAACCTAAATTGTAAGAGAAAATATCTGTAAATCATGTATTTCATAGGGAAATTCTATCTTGAACATATAAACAACTTACAAATCAATACTTAAAAATACAATAACCGAATTAAAAAATGGGCAATGGATCAGAATAGAGATTACTCCAAAGAAAAATAAGAAGGCAATAAACACATTAAAGATGCTCAATATCATCAGCCATCAAAGAAATACTAACCTAAACCACATGACACCACCTGACGCCCACTAGGACAGCTAGAATAAAAAAAAATCAGATGACAATAAGTGCTTGCACAGATGTAGAGAAATTGGAACCACCATATCTGCTAGTGGGAATGGAAAATGGTACAGCAACTTTGAAAAGCAGCCTGGCAGTTCCTCATTTAAAAGTTAAACACAGGGTTACCATTTAACATAACAATTCCACTCTCTTTTTTTTTTTTTTGAGACAAAGTCTCACTCTGTTGCCCCAGCACTCTAGCTGTGGCGTCAGCCTAGCTCACAGCAACCTCAAACTCCTGGGCTCAAACAATCCTACTGCCTCAGCCTCCTGAGTAGCTGGGACTACAGGCATGCGCCACCACGTCCGGCTAATTTTTTCTTTATATTTTTAGTTGTCCAGCTAATTTCTTTCTATTTTTTTTAGTAGAGACGGGGTCTTGTGCTTGCTCAGCTCAGGCTGGTCTCGAACTCCTGAGCTCAAACAATCCACCTTGGCCTCCCAGAGTGCTAGGATTATAGGTGTGAGCCACTACACCCGGCCAACAATTCCACTCTTAAAGGTATATAACAAAAATGAAAACAAGACCACACAAAAACTCACACATGATTATTCACAGCAGCATTAGTCATAAAGCTAAAAAGGAGAAATGAATGGTTCTAACAGTTAAGTACCATAAAGAGCGGTGTTTAATCAGCTCCCAAGAACTCTGCTTTTATCTGTCTCACACAGTGGCCTTCTGTGATTTAGTTTTGGAGGGAAGTAAGTCCTGCTGCTAGGAAAGTCTGAAAATCGGTGGGGATTGTTTAAATCTATAGGAATTCAGGAGTTAGGAACCATGGATGAAACTACACCAAACTACAGGCCTTAAAGGACAAGGGGAATCTTCTTTTTTTTTTTTTTGAGACAGAGTCTCACTTTGTTGCCTGGGCTAGAGTGAGTGCCATGCCGTCAGCCTAGCTCACAGCAACCTCAATCTCCTGGGCTCAAGCGATCCTACTGCCTCAGCCTCCTGAGTAGCTGGGACTACAGGCATGCACCACCATGCCTGGCTAATTTTTTGTATATATATTTTTAGTTGGTCAATTAATTTCTTTCTATTTTTAGTAGAGACGGGGTCTCACTCTTGTTCAGGCTGGTTTTGAACTCCTGACCTTGAGCGATCCGCCCGCCTCGGCCTCCCAAAGTGCTAGGATTACAGGCGTGAGCCACTGCGCCCGGCCCAAGGGGAATCTTGATAGGTAGAGATACATGTGGGTGGGAGAAGCATTCCAGGGGCAGGTACAGAGATCAAAAATATTAAGGGATGTATGGAGGAGTGCAGAGATCAATTCTAGAATAGAAGGTATATGAAGATGTTGAAGGCTAGAAAGATAGAAAGACTGCGAAAAGATTCTGAAAGCTGTTGCAAAGAAATCTGGGGGCTCACTTGCTAAACAATAGTGACCGGCTTAGCAAGAGGCCATAGTTTCATTATGAATAGCCAATAGTTATAACCAGGCTGTGAGCAACTATGGTAGCTCAGAAGCTTAAAAAAAACTCCACAAAACTTGAGAAAGCCTAACTGACTAGGTTGTTTTAGGTTATTTTC
>CAUYPO010020256.1:0-25139 GCA_963574435.1 Cheirogaleus major
GCTAAACCTCCAAGTACAAAAAAGTCTCAATTCATAAAGGTTTGTGATACTCCATGGACCAATAAACCTAAGTCAAATGGAAAAGAACAGTAAGAAATACTTTCATAGCCAGCAATCTAGGTATTACTATAATGTGGGCTGCAGGTATAGTATGATCATGGCTCTGGCTCTTTTTTCGGGAGGAGGGGGCGCAGTTCTTGCCTTAGCTTTTGTCAGAAAGATTTGCTCTTAGGTTAATTCCCTTTTGTCTGCAGTTTGGCTATCAGTATCAACTGGGGCAATGCAAGAGAGTGAAATTAACTGCAACGCTAAAGGCCTTCCTTTGGCTGGACTGGTTGGGAGACACGGCTGTGCTTGGGTTTCTGGACCTATCACAGGAGAAAGGATAGACTGACATGACCGGACTTGGTACTGGGGACAGAGATGGCTTCCTGGGCATCACATGATGTTTCAGGGAGATGTACTGGACTGAGCCCTAAATAGAGGAGGAAGGAAGAAAAGGCTGCAAAGAGGTAATCAACAAAGTCTACTGCACTCTACCTCACGGAGATCACAGAACCAGCCCAAATGTGAAACGGATGAAAGACAGGGATCTACTTGGTGGACTATTGCTAAGAAAGACCCAAATTTGTGAACTGTAACAGATGATCAGACAGGAAACTAAAGTAAAAGGAGAATCATACAATATTGCAATATTTAGCTCTATGAGTAGTCATTACCGGTTGGGAAAGAAACCCGAATGTGAATAGGATGGTGATTTCTTGTGTCAAGTAGAACTCAGGATGTTCAAATTTCTTCAGGAAACCATAAATTCCTGTAGCTGAGAACGTGCTTGAAACTTATTAGATTCAGCCTCTGCCTAAGGTAGGCAGACAGGTAAATGTCTAAATTTGTGATTTCCAAGCCCTTATGTAGATCTCGCCATACTTTCATGGGATATTTCATGAATTTAATTCTTAGCACCAAAATTCCCAAGTCAAAGAATGAATGTTTCCATTTAAACATTTGATAACTCGCCAAAATATGCTTTGAAATGTCATATGTTGATACTCTATCCCCAGCAGTATTTGAACGCATAGTCTTCACATCTTTGCCAGCATTAGACAATATCAAATCTTAAATTCCTACTAATCTGATAGGTAAAATTAATAATAAGAAAGTAATATTTTGAGTTAAGTTTCTTTAATATGAATAAGAATTAATATCTTTTTATATTTTATTAACTTTTTAAATTTGCATTTCTTTAATTATTGTTACAGTGGTGATTTATCATATGTGTACTGGCCATTTGCACTGGGGTTCGGTATGTTTTAGAACGTTCATTTGTAAGAACTAAGAAATTAATATCATGGGACATCTTAGTGAAGGGTCATTTTCAGGGTGCCAAATAGTTCTGTGACCTGGTTTGTGATTTATCAGTTTCATCTGATCCAAGGATACTGAAGATGGCCAAGCATGAGTCTTAGATGATTTGCCCTAAATACCAGTCTTTTGGTAAGCAGAGTGATTAGACAAATTGGGATGCTTTTTATACGATGAGATCTTTATTTTCTAATAAAGTCTATATCAGTGGTGGTGGGACTCCTCATTATGTTAAGGATGACAGTCTTTGAGTGTTAAGAAACTTTTTTTTTTGGTCTGGAAGACCTCTTTGAAACAGGCAACAGGAGCAGTGTTGGATTAGAGAGCCATCAGGTTAACAGCATAAATTTTATGTATAGGATCAGCTAATAGAGGGGGCTTCTCTATTTCCATTTCCATTTCTCCTGCCTTTCTGCACGACCCCATATCCAAAGGGTCCCTTCATCCTGCTCTCCCCCTCACTCACTAAGCCCCAGGCTCACAGCCCGCTGGGAGTACCTATAACAGCCAAACAATCTCCTGCCCCAGGGCCTTTGCATTTGCTATTCCTCCTTCAAGCCTTCTTCCAGGGCTCTGAGCAAGGCTGGCTCTTATTTTCCTTCGAGTCTGTTGGAAGGTCACCTCCTCAGAGGTGGCCCCAGCTATCTTTTATCACAAGATTCTGTTTGTTTCTTCCTTGGTACTTATCATAATTATTTAAATGTACACTTTTAAAAAATGTAAAATGGAATATTAAACAAGTAATTATTTTGCTTATTTGTTTATGTATTTTATAATTTATCCTACTAGAAAATAAGCTCCATGAGAAGTAGGATCTTGGTTATTTAGTTTGCATTAAATTTGCAAAATATCTCTGTTTTGTGCTTGGGCAATGGAAACAATTCCAGGCCTCTGTGGGAATCAAACGATGAAAAATACATTCTCCTGGGAAAATACGCTCTCGTGGGATGGATTACAAAGTCAAGGCTTCTTTCCATGATGTCATTGAACAGAAAAATATTTGCAATTTTTCAACCCCCCCCCATTTCCCCTCTTCAAAAAAAAATCCTGTAATTATATGCACTATTGACACTATGTTTCAGGTTAAAAGTATATTTGCTATCAATCTAGCTTGTGTTACAGTAACATTTTTAACCAGAGCTATAATTATGCTCAGGGTATGAAAAGTTACATCAGTTTATACTGACACTTGATTGCTCAGCTCATCATTACCAAATGTCTATAAAAATGAACTTGAAGCTGGAAACATATCTTCCACTCACTCTCCTGTTTAATTACATTTATGGAGAGAGGCAATTCGTCACGTATATTACCCATGGCTTGGAAGTTGCCATTTAACGATATTTGCCAAAGAATAGCACTAGCAAAAGGAAAGAAAAATCTAACACTGCTCTCATTAAGTATGGATATATACAAATATAAGTGAATACTTATATATAAAAGATATATTTATTTAAATTTGTTTTATATACATACAAATGTATATATTCATACCAAATTAATGTGTAATATATATTTGTGTTATTTATATTTATATAAAATACATATCTTTATACAGAGAATAATTTGCCTGATTCATTAAAAGCAAAAAGTCCAAAGTAGCAACAGTGCAGGTATAATATAACAAGACATCGATTTTCACAAATTACACCGTCACGACATTATAAATATTCCTTCTTATTTGTTATTGCACAGGTACTTGCCATGTTTAAGTTGAATGGATTTTTTTCTAACTCAAGAAAAGGAAGATGCGCATCCTTTAAGGGACAAGTCTAATTGGAATCTTAATCTATTTTTGCATTCCCTCTTCTTGTGTTGTTCTTAACATCCTCAGATATTACACCTAATAAAGTAAACTATATTTCTCCTCTAAGGTTGAGAAGGTTCTTGCTATTTAGAAAAGGTCAAGAAATATCCTTTCCTTTAATGTATTCTTACTGTCTAATAATTATTCAATCATGACTCATTTGCTTTATGCCAGCCATCTGAGGAGTTCCTGTGTTTCTATGACATGTAGTTTCTATAAAACATTCCTATTGCCATTACTAACACCAGAGTTGGAGAGAAGAGATGAAAGTGGCCATGGTTTAACCCATCTCTGCCCAGAGCAAGTCTTTGGAATTCAAACAAAGGTTTCTAAAAGTTAGGCTTCAAGATCATTTCATGCATCAGTAATAACCAGACACAAGCCATAGACCTTCCCGCAAAGTGCGTCTATGAGACTGGATTAGACACGTAGCCTCATCTGTGTTGGACTGGAGGAAGGCTGTGAAGACTGACAGTGAGCATCCTTAATAATCTCTTGGCCAAACATCCTAGAAGCATGTGGAGGCATGTTAGCTAAGCATGTTAGCTAAGGCTAACAAAATAGGAAATAGAAGAAAACCTTTAAAAATCACCCCCAAGACATGCAACCATACCCAGCAGCCGAATTTGATCAACTCCAGTGACAAGGGCTGTCCACGGCCGTCAGTTACTCAGGACTACCTGCGCAGAGAGAACTGGAGGGCCAGCCTTTCCGTTGCCCGACCCCATAACCTCATTATCTGCCTCTAAACTTTTTGGGTGAAAAAGTTTGGGGCTCCAAGAAAAGCTCCCAGGGATCCCATGTTTCTCAAAGTCACTGTTGCAACGTTGATTAGCATGGAAAAGCAATATTGCCTATTCTTATCTCAGGGGAAACAACGTGAGCTGGGAGCCCCTATCAGACAACAGCAAACCTGTCTGCTGCTTCTTCCCAAGTGCAAAACACACTCTCCCAAATGTTCAAAAATCATCCTTCAAAATTTTCATTTCTTTTAAACCCACTTGATTCATTTTTACTGAGTACCGAAACATGTCCTCGTCAGCACAGTACTAAGTACTTATCTCAGTTGTGAAATAACACCCATGACATGGACCAGAAGTGAAACCGGAAGTTTCACAGGACTACAAAGGACTGAAAAATGCGTCCCCTTCCCAACTCCCCACCCCGCAGCTACTCCAACGTGCGGTCTCGGAACATTCTGATAGGTGTGCCGAGTCTCATTCATATTAATTTGGCCCCTAACGTGAATACGAGGATAGGGCGAAATGTGTGAGTTTATTGAAAGAGAGGAGTAAGACATAGAAATTCCCCAACATTCCCCCAACCCACGTGATCCTGTTCCTGCAGCTGGCACTGCATTCAAGAAAGTCCTTTTGTTTGTTTATGGAGACATAAATCTGCCAGAAGAACCTAACTCTAAATTACTGTTGCGTTTCTGATGGAAAGCTGCCACATAATTTAAATTCTAGCAGCTCAACAGCTTCCCATATTTCTTATTTGTTACTTGCCACCGCTCAGACGAAGTGCATTGTACTATCATTTTAATAAATAGTTTTTGAGTGAAGGCCATTTTTCTTTGTGTCCAGATTCCATCTGTTTATTTTTTCTTTCCCTTTACTGACAGATCCGGGGATTCAATATGGGGCTTTGAAAAGCCATTTTATTTCAAAGGCAGCTGTCACGTTCCAACGGCCAATAAACCAAATGACCAAATAGAATGATGTGCTCCAACCGCCAAAGAGGGGGTGAGAGAGTCACAACTCTGCTTTGTCACTTCGTCTGAAGGGAAAGGGTGTTGTTGATTTCTCTTGTTGAGCCACTTAGTTGTGAGTAGACATTATTTTTTAGAAAATCAGTTTTCTTGGGGTTTTCTCATCAACAAAGTATTTTCCCCATAGCAGCAGATAATTACCTAGCATATTTGGGAAAATGGAGTCCATCTTCGCGATAGAGATGGTACTTAGATACGGATTGCGTGCAATTGGATTCGCCGTCCAAGCTATGAAGAAATGGATATCATGCGACTTTTAATCTTGCACGAAACAAAAAGATTAAACTGTCAATATTACGATGAGCTGCCGTGACGATCCCTATGATAGAACCATACTCTCAGAGCTGCTTCTAATAATATGTATGCAAGGAATAGATTTTTCCTGATAATGCATGTAATTAGAGTACAGAACAAAATGTTCTGTTCAAATTCATGACATGCCCAACTAATAAAGGAAGAGAGGATAAGGCCCTTGCTATTTATTTGCATGAAAAAGCTTCAATATAGGATATACTTTAGAGAAATTAGTTTTTAATCTAGGTGACTAGATGAGATTTTGACCCTGAACTGTTTTTTGAGTTAACCTGGGAGAATTTATGCAGAAATAAGGCTGTGATGCTTACAAACCAGACAGGCATTGCTTTTTTCATTAATTCCTGAATGTCTTATATAGTCAAGAGAAGCAGAAAATTGGTCCTTTTAAAAGCCCACCTTATGAGAATGTGCTTTTATGAAACATAATCAGCAAGAGCAGATAGGAATCTTAGCAGTAAAGTATTCTTTTTAAATGTAGACATTCAAGAAGTTAGATACATTGATTCAGCATGATGGTTCTCCACTGACCTGTATAAAACAGAAATCTATGGTTGTAGATTGTTATGAATATATTTGGGAGGCCTCTTGCTATCATCGTACCTGCTCTTCAGGGTGAATTATGGACTACACAATGGGCACTTGAAAGAAAGCTTTACATCAGCTTTCTTGTTTTTGATAAAGCTCAGTGTCACATTCACTGGATTTATGCAAGCAATTGCTGTTAAGAGATTTTTTCCTCATTTTTAAAAACAATGGCTGATATCAACATTATCCAGGTAATGGATCGTGTAGTAACAGTAATCTACACTTACGACGCAAAAGAAAATGGCTGAAAGCATGAGATAAGAGGCAAAGGTCTCATGTATGATTCACCACCACTTGATGCACTAATAATTAAGAGTAGCTGTCACACTCTGCATGCAGATATGAAATAAAAAGGTAGTCTGGCCCATGTTAGTAAATGGCACCAAGATCCACTTGGATGCTTAAACCAGAAAGAGAGGAGTCATCTCTGCTTCTTCCCTTTACCTTTCTTCCCACTTCCAAGCCATCAACAACTTCTGTCAATTTTTCTTTCCAACATATATCACAAATCTGTCCGTTTTCTGTTAGCTCCAGCTTGGTTCAGACTATCATCTCTGATTGCCTAGTCTCCTAAAAAGTTTTTTTTTTTTTTTAAATCTCTCCATCCTTTACCTCCTCTAATCCATCTTCCGCAAAGCACAAGAATAATCAGATTATATTGATCTAGTAGTTTCAAATCTTCAGCGGCTGCCCCTTGCATTTAAAATAAACCCAAACACATTAGACTCGAACCCTCCGAGATCTGGCATCTGCTTCTCTGCCTAACCGGACTTCCCAAGGAACCAACACCACCATACCCATACTTCTTGGCCATCCTCATTTTCTGTTCTACTTGCAGGCCTGCCGTTCCATCTGCCTGAACTACTCTTCATTCTCTTCTTTCCTCATTTTTCAGCTAAAACAGCCTCTCTTCTTGACTGCAGCATCTAGAGTAGATACTCAGGAGTCTCCTTTGTTGTACTTATCAAAATCTGCAATTATTTTCGTACTGACCCTTTTCTTTTTCCTTCTCCCTATGACAATGTCAGCATCCCGAAGGCAGGATAATGTCTGTCTTGGTTGCTGTCAAATCTACTTATCTATGTGTCCTCCATCAACGTTTGTTGAATGAATATACGAACATATTCCAACACCATTTTCATAGATAGAGACTGCAAAATTGCAGAGATGAAGATAAATTCCATGGGAAAAATTGCCTGTCCTTGAATTGCTTTCATGTTCCGGAAACACAGGTTTTCTTTCCTCCCTATCCTAACATAAATGTGCAATTATATATAATTTTCACAAGCAGAAAGTGAAGGGAATATATATTCTCACATACTGCAATCACAAAGCTTGCTCAAAGTATCTATATTTTTTTATTTGTGAGTTAGTGAATGAGTCAGATTTTTCTTTAGAAGTAAGATAAACCCTTTCGGAAGCTCTGCTATCTCTTTTGGGCCACTTAGGTAACAGATATTAGAGCTGTTACCGCATCCTCGAGTGTCGCATTTACTGCTAAAGAACATGAGTATGGTTATATCCACGTGTGTGCATTCACTGCACACAGCAAGTATAGCAGGCTTATAAAAAGTTAAAAAGTTCTTGGCTGATGTTAGTGAAATCTCTTATAAATCAAAGTACAGTGAGAGAGCGAGAGCAACTATTTTATAATAATACATAAGGAAAACAGATTTCATGGACATATGTATGTTTTAAGCAGACAAAATATTTTACAATGTTTTTCTATTTTAAGTACTATTTTCTCATTATTATTCACTGCCCAAAGAAAATTCAGAAAATAAAAAATAGTTAATGAAAAACTATTGTACTTATTAAACTGACAGAGTTGCCAAAGGTATAAACTTCATTCCATATAATTTAAAACTTAAAAACTTAGCAGACATGAACTAATAAGGGATACAATGAAAATTTCATATAAATTTTATATAAAAATAGTTGATTTTAAAGAAACGTATTTAACTCCAATGGTTATGAGTCTTTTCTGTAGTTAGGAATAACTTAATGACAATTTTTATAAACATAGCTGAAATATACATGATGATATTCATTCCCATAAACTAGGGACAGGCACTTTCAAATGTAATTCATCCAGGCAAATACATCATCTGTCCAGTTAAGGTTAGGCACTGGGGAGATTCTGACCTCACCAAGCAGAAGAGATTATCCCCCCTTAAAAACATTGCGCATTCCACATTGAAGGGATTCTGACCATCCAGATGCAGAATAAATAGTCCGACCAGTTGAGCACAGAGGCATCCATAGGGCTTCTATGGTTTACCCACTGGTGTGAGCCCCCGGCTCAGTGGCATGATTATGCAGCACACATGTGAGGTCCATGAGCTTGTGAGTCCATATATGTATCTATATGTGCATGCATTTTACCATGACTAATGTGCCGGGGGTAACATAGTGATCCTGAGAAATTTGGGGCTCTTATAGCAAAAGGGGGGAGAGAATCAACAAGTCTATGTTTCTAGAATCAGAAAGGTCCTTACAGCTTGTGCCTCCAAAGGAAAGAGGTATGAAAGTCCTGTAGCAAAGGCAGCACAGGCAGAGAAAACACCGCGGATACAAAGATGTGAGGGAGAGAGACAGAAAGCCACAGGACCGTACAACCAGGGGAAGCCCTTCTGCAGAGGAGTCGCGAAGGCGCCGCCCTTCACATCTTAGGGGGAAAAAAACCTTTCTACTTCAAAAAGCATCCACATTGGATGCTAGAGTTCTTCTGGGGACGCAGCAAATCCATGTTATGCGGAATTGGCTCCTCTAGCACAACTGAGAGTAGGACGAGCACGGTAGATACCTACAGGAGAAGATTAAGACTCCCAGCCAAAGGTTTTCAGCAGCTTCTAAGAAAAGAGGAAAAGTGAAATATAAGAGGCTCGTTGTAACTACATATATACACATACATACACATAAACACACATGCACACACAGACATGCAAACACATGCCTACTAGAAGAAAATATCACAGATCGGGTGGCTCATAAACAACAGAAATTCATTTCTTACACTTCTGGAGGCTGGGAAGTCCACGGTTAAGGCACTGACAGTGTCTGGCGAGGTCCCCCTTCCTAGACAGCTGACTTTTTGCTGTAACCTCACATGGCAAAAGAGGCAAGAGATCTCTCTGAGGTCTCCTTTATATAGGCACGAGCTCCATTCATGATCGTAATCCCAAAGGACCCACCTTCTAATGCCATACTTCGGGAATTAGAATTTCAACATACGAACTGGAGAGAGGACACGAACATTCAGACCATAGCGCCCACACCCTTGCACACACCCACAAACATGCAAACATACACACACACGTGCACACATGTATGCATACACGTGTGCATAAAAACTCACATGCATGCAAAACATACACAAATCTGCACACTTGCACACCTCCACACATTCACAACACACATACACACATACCTTGACATATGCGCACATGCAACAACGTTCATTTGCACTTTATTTACTCTTTACTAAACTGCAGATAGTCCTTATTATATTGGAGTGAGGGCTCAGCCGTTTTCATTCACTCGTTTTGTTACTCTTATAAAAGTCTGCATTCAAGAACCTCTGTAGGAATTGTTTTAGATCAGTGGTAACCCACAAGTTGGGTCCAACCCATAGACTCGCTTTATTTGGCTCAGAAACTATTTAAGACACTCTGAATTGGTTGATACATCAGGAAGTTTTATATAAAACTACAGACCTCGATCTTCTTTTGAAAAAGTGAAAGATACAGCAACGCTGGGCTCACAGTCCTGTAATGCTAACAACTGACTGGAGCTGGGCTTGTCAAGATCTCACAGTGTCCAACTCCTCTAGTCTGTGGTTTCTTAAATGTTACTGTGCAGGAGTATCCTCTGGGGAATGTTGTTAAAATGGAGGTCTCAATTCAGCAGGTCCAGGACGAGGCCTGAGAGGCTGCATTTCTAACGAACTCCCAAATGCTGCCCTGCTTCCACTTTACAGACCACACTTTTGAGATTCTATTCAACCGCAATCCCATTTTTATATGGAATTGCCAGATTTTGGCAAGAAAAACACTAAATGCCCAGTTAAATTTGAACTTCAAGAATACTGAATTTAAAAAAAAAATGTAGTATGTTTCATACAATATTTAAGATATATTTATATTGAAAAAATTTGTTATTTATCTGAAATTCAAATTTGACAAGGCATTCTGTATTTTATCCGGAAACTCTATCTCTATACCTAATCTGTCCTCAAATCTCAATGGCTTCACTGGCCCCTGTGGGGATTTGAATTGAGCAGATTCAAATCCCCACAGGGGCCAGTGAAGATGCCTGAGACAGGGATCCAGGCAAATGTGACAGATCGAGGGGCTCTCAGGATAAAGGGAGCCAGGGAGTGGGGCGGGACAGGGCAGGGAACCGGAGCCAAGCGAGGATGTGAGCTCAGCTGGAATCTAACTTTGGCCGGATCCCAAAGCGCGCTCTAAAGCATACATTGCACCTCGGAGTTGGTTCTACTTTGAAGCAAAGGGGTTGGCCTTTTGTCTCTGTTGTTAGGCTTTGGCTGTGGGCAGCCCCAGGGCTGGGAATAACCTTCTAGGTGAGAATAACCTTCTTTGCTGAGGATTCTCTGACGAAGAAGGTAAATGTCAGCTACTAGCAACAATACTCATAGCAGCTGGGAGATAAGTGAACCTCCCTAGAAAAGGAGACCTTGGCATCAAAAACATCCACTGTGGATATTCTGGTTATAGGGAACCATTTGGACTACATACTCCATCCCCTCATATGCGAAATTCGTTCATGGTTTTGATGTCTCCCCAAAGCAGCATTGTTTATTGAACTCTGTCTTTGAAAGACTTTTATCTGTCTAGAGGCATGACACATCCCAAGCAGCCACAGTAATGCCCTATATTGTACATCTCTTAATAATTTACACATGACCTTTATCTATGATTCAATCCAATTAAATCTAGCAAGTAGTTATTGAGCACTTACTATGTGCAAACCATGATAACATATCACTTGATCTTTCCAAGCACGTTGTGAGCATAAGCAGGCTAGGTATACTCAGCTTCACGCTCAACAGAGGACAGAACACAAGGTGTACCAAATGCAACTCCTTTAAATAGAGCTGAGAACTGCACAGAGGTTAATTTACTTTCCCCGAGTCACAAAGGTGAAATGGACATAAAGCAGAAATTAAAAACAGGTTTTCTGATGCTTTCTCTGTTTCTGAATAAGTGTTCAGACCAAAGTATTTATTCCTAAATGGGCATTTATAAATAATAAACATGCCTAGTCCTCGAAGGATAAGGAAGAAATTCATCCAGCAAACTTTCTTTAAAACTTTCGATTTTGAAATAATTATAGAGTCCCAGGAATTTGTGAAGATATTTAATATAGGGAGGAGGTCTCATCACCCAGTTTCCTCGATGGTTACATCTTACATAATTATATTAACAGCATAACATCAAAACAAGGAAATTGACACTGGTGAAATGTGTGTGTACAGTTCTATACCGTTTTATCACATGTGTAGATTTGTGTGACCACTGTTACAGTCAAGATTCAGAACTATTCCATCGCCACAAAGAGCTCCCTTATGCCACCCACTTATTCACGTTTAGTCACGTCTCACGCCATCCCTAACACCTGGCAAACACTCACCTGCTTTCCATCTTTATAATCTTGTCATTTCCTTCATCTTCCATAAGTGGAATCACACAACACCCGGCCTATCAGGAAGAGCCTTTATCACTCAGCGTAATGTCCTTGAGTTCCATCCCAGGTGTTACACTTACCATAGGATAAATAAATAATAAATAAATAAAATAATAATATATAATAAATAAAACAACAACATAATAAATAAGAGATAAATGAATAAATACATAAAAGAGTAATAGCATTGAGAAGGAAGGCATCCTTCCTAACTCACTCTATGAAGCCAATATCACCTTAATACCAAAGTCAGGAAAGGATCCCATCGCCACAGCAACGACAACAACAAACTACACACCGATATCCCTCATCAACATAGATGTAAAATCATCAATGAAATACTAGCAAACTGTGTTCAACGGCACATCACAAAGATGATTCACTACGATCAGGTAGGTTTCAATCCAAGGATGCAAGGATGGTTCAACATATGGTGACAGGCACACTGAAAGCCCTGACTTCAGCATTATACAGGGTATCCATGTAACAAAAACATTTGTACCCCTTTCATATTTTGAAATTAATTAATTAACTAATTAATTAATTAATGTGTTGTAGGCTTTTTTCTTTTTTTTAAACCTTGCATGACTTCCCCTTTCCTGGTCCTCTGGCCAGAGAGAGCAGACTATTTGTTGGGGCATGTTTTATATCACCCGTTGGCATTTCTAGGTTGCTGATTTCTTTGTCTCCAGATATGGGATATCAAATTGAGGCAAAAAGAAAACTCTGGGAACTCACCACCATGTCATTCCTGGTTCTAAGGTCCCTATCTGGCTTTTCTTCTTTTTTCCACCTTTTAGAGTCTATGTTTGCTTAACATATAATATCTAGGGTTTTTAGCTGTACTTACTGGGAGAAATAGTGAAAAGTACATTTATTTTATCTTTCTAGAAGCAAAAGTTATTGTCCAGCAAATTAAAAAAAAAAAACAAAAAAACAAACCTGTTGTTCAAATCCACATTGGCCAGATTTGAGTGTGATTTAGAATTTTTGTATGATGTCAGTGGAGTGTCCATTTCCCTTGGTCTAAGTTTCTCTTCTGCCAGTGGTCAAAGTCATTTCACTAGTACAATGTAACAAGAAATGTTAATCTTCTTTGTGGAGATTCAAACCAAGCCCTTGCCTTGAGATTTCTGCCAAAATCAGAAGCCAATTACAAACTTTTAAAAAGCCTTGTTTCTTGTTCTCAAACTCCTGCCAGCTTTTGCTTCATCTCTCGGTTTAGTCTTGAGTATTTTATTTGCTGATCTGTTATTGAGTGATTCTCAGAGTGACAAAACTATGCTAATCTTTCACAAAATCTACATGGCTAATATGACTGCATCCAATGATATTAAATATAAGCCACATACAACGCAACACCCAATGAGAAGCACTACAAGTGAAAGCACCTATGATTGGTGAGATGGTTTATCAGTAGGTTCCAACAGGAAACAGAGAGCTTACTTGTTAGAATAAATAGAAGAGGGTTTATTTTAAAGAAATTATTTACAAAAAGACTACAGACAACTACTTACGAAAGTGATACTGCAAGGAAGAGAGAGTACTTATACTGCCTACAAGGAGACAATCACATAGAGAAGTCTGTTTAGAGAGCAGTTTTGAAAAAGTTGGTGAAGAAGGTAGTCTGAGACTGCTTTTGTATCCCTATTTTCTCACAAATTTCAGCTGAGTAATGGAGTGTATGCATTCCCCACCATTAGCACTTTAATATATTATTGTATGCCCCTAAAATAGTGCACAATTAGAAGATCCATTTTTATTTTCAGCCTCTTTTGGGCTCAAAAAAGTACGGAGTCAACTTTGGAAGCAGCATGTCTACATCTTTAGTATTCAATGGTATTTCACCTGCAATTACTACACGATTTGAGCTAGAGGAAGCATCTGAAACCTGGTGACCCATGACTGATATTAATGCCAATACTTTCCCAGGGAATCCTACAGAGGTGGACCCAGAGCAAAGAGAAGATGGGAAAGGCAGATGGGTTCGTGATTACAAAGAAAGGCAAAAGACACAGAAACCCTGTCTTCTTAGAGGATGAACCAAAGCCAACATACGCCATGAGATGATGAGCTCTGGAGTAGAAAGCGGGGAGGGTGTTGGGGAGAAACAACAGCCGGAGCACTGATATTAAAGTAAACGAAACCTCTAGAAGGAGGAAGAGGGTCGGGGGATGTCATTCAACCCCATCTATCACCACATTGACACTGGAGACGGAGCAGAGGAAAGAATCAACCATTTGGAAGAGTTTTAAACAATCTATTGAGAAAATGCACTTAACTACAGCCATGCACCTCCTAAAGACGTTTTGGTCAATGACAGACCTCCTATGCAATGGTCTTATGAGAGTATGATACCGTATTTTCACTGTACCTTTTCTATGGTCGGTTATGTTTGGGTATGCAAATACTTAACCACTGTGTTGCAATTGCCTACAGCATTCAGCCTAGTAACACACTGTGCAGCTTTGTAGCCTCAGAACAACAGGCCACACCATACAGCCTAGGGTGTGTAGTAGGATGCTCCATCTAGGTTTGTGCAAGAACACTCTAAGTGCGCACACAATAATAAAATCACCTAATGGTGCACTTCTCAGAAAATACCCGCATTGTTAAGCAATGTATGATAGTACTCAGAAGCACAGATGTTCCTCGACCTATGATGGGGTTATGTTTCAACAAACCCATCGTAAGTTGAAAATATCCTAAGTTAAAGATCCTTTTAAATAAACCTAACCTACTGAACATCATAGCTTAGCCTAGGCTACCTCAAAAGAGCTCAGAACACTTACTTTAGCCCACAGGTGGGCAAAATCACCTGACAACACCCCACTGTAGAGTATTATATAAATATATAAATAGCTCTCATGCTCACGTGGCTGACCAGGAGCTGCGCAAGAGAGTATTTCACTGCTTTCTACTGAATGCGGATTGCTTTTGCACTACCGTAAAGTCAAAAAATCATAAGTTGAGCCATGGTAAGTTGGGGACCATCTGTACTGATTTTGAGACAATTTTCTACTTTATTGAGGAGGATATAGAAACTATTAACATCTTTTAATAGATATGACACCATACGGCGGCATATCAAATTAGCTGTGCCAGTAATTAACTCAGGTTAAATTATTTCATTTCTAGCACTAGATTTTCTCATTATAGCAATTGTTTTAAGTAAGGAAAGACAGATGGTACTTCACTCTTATTTTCACTTATTCTAGTTTTTGTGATTGTTTAATTTGCCTCCTTATTGGTGGATAAAGTATGCTATTATATGTTTTCATATTGAAAATATATACACATTTTTAATGAGACACGGCAGTGGAAACTTTTGAAGGTTTTATGAATTCCCATGAGTTTTTGTGGTTCAAATGGTGGTAGAAAATTCAGACAAAAATGTTACACAAACCATTCTGGAGCTTTCTCTAACATTAAAACATTAATAAGAGAGTCAATGAGAGAGTTTTGATGCTATGAGTTCTTTTTTTCTTTTCGTCTTCCTCACCCGTCTTCAGTGAATACTTTATGGATTATTAAATTCAAATCAAAAGAACTGACAAGCACTTGTTATTTATCTTACCCAAAATGTCATAGAACTCCTTATCTAAAAGGAGAAAACCTATCCACTTACCAAATGGGAAATCATGTCAAGTGACAAACACCAAATGGTTTGGAGTTATACTTTCCATCTTGAAGGGGTCCCAGATACTGCTATACTCAACATGAAAAATATTTGCTTAAAAAGATTTCAACTCACATAGACAATATCAGTCTCAGGGATAATAATAAAAATAATCTTTTAACACAGCAAGTTATGTTTGGTAAATGAATGGAAATGATGCTTATTGGAAATAATTAAAATATTTAAAATATTTTCATCATTGCTCTTTGTTATATGAAATTGATCTATAAACCCAATGTCAATACAGATGGGTGATCCTAATCAGGACTTCCCAACCAGCACGCCCTGAATGGATTTAAAAGTATGCAAGGATGGTAATCTCTACATACTTCGGGGCTGCCTTTTGGGAGCCCCCAGACCACCAGGAGCGGCTGGTATCTTGCACATATATTTTATGTATGTTTTGACATGAAAATATCTGGAAAGCACTGGCCCTAATTGTAGGCTATTACATTAAAAAAAAAAAAAACTGCTATTACATATAAAAGTTTGGCCAGGATATTACAAAATCAAATCTCTTTATAAAAGTCTTCTTTATAATGATATCTTTCATTTGAAAGGAAAAATGTATCTATTGCTCAAAATTTGCTCCCAAGTTTGAAAATACACAGCCCATCTTCAGCTTAAGGGTGAAACTTCCTACTTGGGAGAATGGAATGAGGGTTTAAAAATGATTCCTTGATATGACCAGGGCAGTCAGGATGTCTTCAATTTGGTGATACTCTAATTACTATGCAGACTAGGTCTAGAGCCTACATACTAGGGAGGCTGGTTAGAAAAAAATATGCCCGTGTTATATGGTCTTGTTATGCCATATGCCTCTTCACTTGAAAAATATGACCTGTGACAAGCCCCCTTCCAAGGGGTGAAGCTCTAAAGACAGCAGGAAACCCGGCCCTGGGTGAAGGACATTTGATGTCCACAGCATTTGACATCAGTACTTTTGATATGTTTTCTCATTCTAAGCAATGGCAGAATGCGGGGGGAAATAAAAAACAGCTTGTGAAAATAGAAAACCAAAAGAGGCCTGAGAGCTACACCTCTCTTCAAAAAACTGTGGTTTTC
Organism: Cheirogaleus major; assembly: GCA_963574435.1. Taxonomy (NCBI): domain Eukaryota; kingdom Metazoa; phylum Chordata; class Mammalia; order Primates; family Cheirogaleidae; genus Cheirogaleus; species Cheirogaleus major. Next base: position 16,291 of record CAUYPO010020256.1, read on the forward strand.
TGTGGTTGAGTGGTGATGAAATTCCAATTCCTAACAGAGCACTTGCTGGATTGAGCTCTTTGCTCAATGCTCCGGCTCCTCCCCAGGTGGGTGTTCAAAACCCTACGCAACGTTTCTGAAAGACAGTGTGCTATGCACCGCTCGGCTAGCCTCCCAGGTGACCCTGTCTGCTCCACAGTGTACGAGTCCCCTGGTTTCCCTCCCGTTTCACGTCTTCAGCACTTGTTCTACATAGCTTTTCGCTGACTGCACTCTCAGAAGTCCTCATAGAAACAGGGACTGAAATGACTGATAACAGAAACATGTTTTCTCGTGGTACAACCTGTCTTCCAGCAAAGTTTCGTGCCCATGAAAAAACAGTGTGTCATTAAGAAAACAACACTATCCATTTTAATTAATGTATTTTCTGTGAGCAATCAATAAGAAGGCCAGGTGAGCCAGTGTCTACAAATACGTATTTTTAGTAGGGGTATTTGACTACTCCATAGATCTTGTCCTCTGCTGAAATGTTCCTTTAAAATATTTTGATTTATTATGGTTAAGTGTAAGCTAAGGTAGACTACTATTTGATTACAAATAAATTTGAGTTAAACTCAGACATTAATAACAGTATTAGAAAAAAATGCATTGGGTCTACATGCTGAACAGAGAGTTCCTCAGTTGTGAAATTTACCTTCTCTGAAAGCTGACACAACGAATTAAAACAGGCAGTCCTTGGGCTGAATTTAGCCCACAAACTGTTTTCTTTGGGTTGCATAGTATTTTAAAACGACTTAGAATTAGTGACCAACATTTGAAAAATCAGAATATTTTCGCGCAAGATCAAGAATGTCCTTGGCTTCAATTTTTCAAAAAGTCACCTTCTGGCATCCCTGAGTCTCCAACCTTCGGGGATTCTCTGCAGCTGCCCCTGTAAGCAGGCGTGAGCATCCAGCACGCCACATTTCCCACCCTGTCCAATTCACTCATGTGTCCATTCGCTCCATGAATACTTCCTGAGTAGCTACCATGTGCCAGATTCTGCCCTTCTCGAACTTACAGGTTAAGGGGAAATGGACAGCCAACAATTCCACACAATCGCTAATTTAGAAGAGTGCTATAAAGAAGGAAAAAGTGCTAAGAAACCAGTCGATAGGATGTCCGGAACTATTCTGCGGGTGGAGGAGGATGGGTCAGAGAAAGTTTTCCTGCAGAAGATCTTTGAGCTGGTATATGAAAGACCAGGAGAGCTTAACTCTAGGAGAGTTAAGGCCAGGAGAGGCACAGAGTGTTCTAGGACGAGGGAAGAGTAGATTGGCACCTGAAGGGACTACCGATGGATTGTTCAGTGACCTCAAAGAAGTGCAGCGTGTCCAGGCAAAGAACAAGGGGATGCCTGGCATGCATGAGGCTGGGGTAGGGGTACGCAGGATCAGACCAGGAGTCCTGGGGGTCGTGTTCACATGGTTGGTCTTTGTCTGTAAGAGCAGCGAGTAGACATGGAGGAATTTTTCAGCAAGTAAGTATCAGGAGACACATTGCACTTTTAAAATAGCATTCTGATGACCGGGCGAAAAAAGATTTGTAGGAGGCAAGAATGGAAACAGTTGAGGATGATATGAACTAGAGTTGACCGTATGTAAAATGGCTAAAAAAAAAACTGAAATGAAATGTTACAAGCTTTAAACACACTGGAAATTGCATAAGGCCATAAAGGGGGACCTTCCATTTGCTGCCTCGGATGCACTCTACCCTGCTGTGTGCCGGGGAGGCGGGCCCACAAGGATGGGGCCTCCACAGGTTCACCCACCTGCTGCCTTCTGGTACATTCAGCCAGCCGGTGGCACCAACAGATCAGAGGGAGGCGGGAGTGAGGTCAGGGAGGGCACTTACCGAGCCAGCTCCCTCCCTGCTGGGTCGAGAGACCATTAGTGGTTGCGTTCCTCTTCCAGAGAGCACAGCTCTTGTCAGACTATAGCTCTCCCCAGTTTCTGTAATCTTGACCACTCCTTGCCAAGGCAGCAATGGTTTCTCACTGTTGCCCACGCAGGGTTTCATCGCTCACCCTACATTTCTAAGTAGTCCCTTCACTGAGCTCTCCTTGGTCATCCCCATTTGAGGGTGCCGTTTGTTTCCTGCCAAGATCCTTGGCCTTAACCCGAAGTATGACCATTAGCTGGAAACAAGTCCAGCTAGGTGCTTTTAAAAACTCCTAACCCTACTATCTTTAAAGGTAAAGAGGCAAAATCGATGGTAATAAAATCACACTGACAAATCCAAAAGAGAAGCATTACAAGTATCATTCTGCCCACCATCTCTCTTAGCGTGAGGTCAAGAAAGCATCGAGAATGAATAAGCACCTGGGAGAGATGCAGGAAGGAACGATGGAATAGGGGCATCTTGCGGTGGTCCCTCATCAGACCAGGTGCTCAGACTACGGATGGCTTGAGTCCCAGCTGAGGGGCTCTCTAGGCCAAGCCTTCAGTCAGAGAGAGCCAGCATGAGATGCCTGGCGGATGAGTGTGTGTGAAGGCCCACATGGGCCATCTCCGATGGCCATCTCAGGTCCCCACTGAGGGCCTGTTGTGGGCGCAACATCATCTCTCTGCCAGGCCTGCCTCTCTCACCCCTCCCCGATGCTGATCCCAGGGACATTCCTCAATACACCTCCCACATGCCAACCCCTATTTCGGAGTCTCCCTCCTAAGGAACCTAACTGAAGACAGGTATTATGATCTATTTTCCTATAAAAATGCAAAAATCTCAAAGGTCAGAATTTCAAATGGAGATACGATAACACCAATCAGTGAGTTTGACAAAAGTCCATGCAGTATTCATTCTCTTAATATGGATTTCCACATTAAAAACTTGGTATGGCCAACTTGTCTTTTTAGGTAGGTGACTGACACACAAATCTGTGTTAAAAGTACAAGATTCTTGTGGTTTTGGAAAGTGGCCCTATTTCAAGGCTGATTAAGAGGATCGACCTTTAGAGAAATGTGTCCCCTGAAGATGTATCTATCACAGTAGGCTGTGAAAGGGGACAAAGGTTTTGGTAAGATATATATTTCCCCTAGGACATTTGTGAATTTCGCTACTGTGTACTCAGCCCTTGCTATACGCCAGACCGTGCGGTAAGTGCTCTCTGTGTATTATTTCGTGTAATCCACACGGTAACCATTTCAGGTAGATGGCTGTATTGTCCCCACAAGTAGACTAGAAGAGCATCAAGCCAATGGTAGGACAAGGTAGGTTCAAGTTGCTGAACCTCCCTGGGCATCAACTTCCTCAGCTGAAGTGGGTACGAGAGCTACCTATCAACGTGTGGCAGGGACTAAATGAGAGAGATGCAAGAGGGTTGTGGGAATGCTTGGTAAGCTGAGTTGTTAAGCCAGTATTAGGAACGATATTCAGTGTAGTTTGTGTGCGAGTGAGTGAGTGGATGCATACGTGTATTAGAGAGAGTGAGAGAGAAAACTGGTATTCAGACTGTCAAATTGGCACCCCGTTTCTTCATTTTATCCACAAGCAACAGTGATATACAAACTAAATTTTCTCTTTCAAATTATTTGACAGACAAGATGGTCATATACCAAAAGGATGAAAAAAATGTGATATGGAATCAGAAAAATGGCAAAGTTGAAAGGCATTTCATCACACAAAACATATGCCTTCCACTGCTTCCCTTCCCTTTTCAAAACAGGACTGGCTGCCAGTTACTATCATTATTAAAGGTGGGGGGCGGTCACTCCTGTGGAGGGAATTGGTCCCTCTGCTCCCTGACAGTCAAGAATATGTTTGCTTGACAATACTCCACTCGTCCTCTTAAAAAAGTTACTTGATCAGAAGTCTTTTAAGTCTCACCTGTTCACTTCAGAATGATAAAACACCCATTGCAAAGCCAAATGGAGTTGCTCGGCTGCATGTCATCATGATTGGTGGGGTTCATGTCAGAATTTTGTAAAAACTACAGTAAGTTTCATTTCTATCATCTGGAGTGCTGGTTCACTGGGAGACATTTATAATCAGAGCTGTTGTTCATACACAACCTAGAGAAGAAGAATGCAGCTCCGAATGGGAAATATGCTGGAAGCCCACCCACATAAATTTGACTTAATATTACTAAGTTGGGTGGATAGATCATCGTTCAGAGGCCTGAGTGAGTAAAACCAGTGTCATGGAGCTTGAATTACAGGGAGAGCAACACTGGTTTATTAGGCAGGCTTCAGATGCAAATGCGACTCAGAAATTTCCATAGGTTCTGCTCTGATATAAAAAGAGATGCTTTTGAGGGCCTTGGAGAAGGCACAGCAAGAGTGGCGACCTGGTTGTAAAGTCTGCACTTCATATAACAGCAAGAATGATAAGTTTTTAAGAACAATCTTTCGGGAACCTTGGGGAGCGTTTACAAGATCTGGCATAGTTAGTGCCATAGTTTTGTCTTTACCTAGACAGAAATAAGGGAAAAACCTTCTAGTGATCTGGGAATGGCCTAAATCCTCATTCATTCATTCATTCATTCATTCAAAATACAGTCTTTGAGCAACCACCATATTCCAGCTTCTGTGCACAGACTGGATACAGAGAAAGAATAAAGCATTTTTTTCCTCACAGTGCTCACAGACTTAGGAATCACGACATTAAGAGAAGTGGGCTCTTTTTCTCTTTTCTGGACAATAAGGTAAATCCTTCACTCTTTGTCGTACATTTCTCCTGACGGTCACAATGAGAAAATGGAAAAGAAATTAGGAAGGATGGAGAAAAGAGGGGGTGGAGAGAAGAAAGAGAAGGAAGAAGATAAAACGAGAAGGAAATCAAAGGCAATGTCATCATAGTGACTTCAGGTAAGCCAAGCCTTGATCCCAAATTGAGGGACAGCTGCCCCAGAAGTGATCAGCTCAAAAAGACTCTTAAATTTTTGTTTCATCTACCCCAGCTTCTAATCCTATCCCTTAGGATAAATTTAAAAAATGAATGATTACATGCAAGCTGTTCTCTCAAGTACTGATTTTGAGGAAATCTAGTTTAAGACGAGTGACATTCAAAGTCTACCTAAGGCTGGGTCCACACCCACTGGCCCCCGGCTTATTTATACGCGTAGTTATGGAACTATACCGTGGCCCTCATAGCTGTGCCTTTGTGACCAGCTCCAGCCTTCTCTGAACGTAGTTATGATTTTATTTTACTTTATTTCATTTATTATTCCACATGATGCAGTGGACCAAGTCCTGAGCTGGCAAATGAGAAGATAAAAAAAATGTCCCATATCATAACTCATTAGGGAAATTCAAATTAAAACCCCGGTGAGATGCCACACACATCTATTACAATGATTACAATTAAATTAAAAATTCTGACAATTCCAAGTGCTTTTGAGAATGCAGAAGAGCAGCTGCAGCTCTCACATGTGTTAGTGGAAATGCAAAACGGTACAGCTACTCTGAAAAGCAGACTGGGCAGGTTTTTTTATAAAGTTAAGCAGATATTTACCATATAAGTCAACAATCCACTCAATTCGAATATCCTTCAGTTGACGTTGATAAAAAAAAAAAAAAAGACCTGTGGTACATCCATGCAATGAAATACCATCCAGCAATAAAAAGGAATGAACTACTAAACACGCAACAATGTGGACTGACTATCAAACGAATCATGCTAAGTGAAAGAAGACAGACTTAAGGGCTATGTACCGTATGATTCTATTTGTACGGCCTTATCACAAAAGGCAAACAACAGAGACAAAACAGATCAGTGGTTTTCTGTGGCTAGAGTTGGAGGGGAAGGGGCCATTACAATGGGCAATGGGAAAACCTTTCGGATGCTGTAACTGTTACATTAATAACTGTTTTCTTAATAACATAGGTCATTAAGTATGAAATGCCCAATTTCCGTAAGTACTAAGTTTGACAGTTGATACCTCTGACACTTCACTTTGACACTCCTTATTTTATTTTTGTTGTGAAGGTAAATCCTCCGTTTTTCAAATGCATGGTTTGGCTTGTGATTATCTTTCAAATTTTTTTTTTTTTAGAGTAATTTTTGTGAAACCACTGATAAGTCAAAAATTCAAGCTATTTTCGAATACGAGTTCCGTTGCGGAACCGGTGCAGCGCAGACGGCTCAAAACGTCAATGAAGCGTTTGAGAGGGATGTGGCTAACAGATGCACAGCACGCCGATGACTTCAGAAGTTCTCTTCTGGTGGAATCACCAGAACCACGTGGGCGACCTGAGACCAAGGTGGATAATGAGGAGCTGATAGCTGTAGTGGAGGCGAATCCATCTCAACCTACGTGTGAATTAGCAGCGAGGGCTGCCATTACTATATCAGCAATACTGGACCATTTGACACAAATCGGCAAGGTAAAGAAGCTGGAGAGCTAGATTTGCGTGAATTAAACGAGTGTCAGATGAGAAATCGTCTGGAAGCTTGCCTTTCTTTGCTGTCATGACATAAAGGCAAACCATTTCTACACCATATTGTTACATGTGATGAAAAATGGATTCTTTTTGACAAATGCAATCGTTAGGCACAATGGTTGGATAACGATGAAGTGCAAAAACACAGCCAAAAACAAAATATTCATCCAAAAAAGCTAACGGTGTCTGTTTGGTGGTCCAGCGCTGGTATTATCCACCACGGCTTCATGAATCCTGGCCAATCGATCACGGCGGGTGTCTACAGCAACCAATTGGACGAAATTACGAGGATGCTTGCAGGATTAAGCAGCCGAGATTGGTCACTAGAGACGGGCCAATCCTCTTGCAAGACAACACTCGACCACATGTTGCACAAACAATGCTGTTCAAACTACAGAAGCTGGACTTGGAAACTCTCTGTCATCCACCGTATTCACCAGACCTTGCACCAACTGACGACCACTTCTTCCAGGCTTTGGACCACTTCTTGCGAGGACAAATATTCAATTCTCAACAAGCTGTGGAAAATGCCTTTTGTGATTTCATCTCCACTCGGTCTCCAGGCTTCTTTGCTGCTGGCATAAACAAGCTCCCATTGAGATGGCAAAACCGTGTTGATAGTTTAGGCGCACACTTTGATTAACTGTACCGCTTCTTCTTTGAGACATAATAAACTACAGTTGATTCAAAATCAGACATTTCATATTTAATGATATGTATATCTTGATTATAGCAGTTTTTACAGCACTATGTTTGTTAAAACACATTGAGATTTATAATAACAATTATTCAATTTTATCCTGTGTAAATTATACTTCTATAAATCAGACTTAAATTAAAAGATTAGGTAGCGACTACCAAAAAACATTCCTGAGAGTGTTATCTATTTTTAATTTTATCTTGGTTCCAATGATATTGTTAATTCTTTATTGGGTTTATGTTTTAATTGAAAAATAAAAAATTATATATATTTATCATATACAATATGATGTTCTGAAATATGAATACATTGTGAAATGGCTAAATAGAGCTAATTAACATGTGATTATCTCACCTATCACTTTTTATTGAGTTGATTCTTTTTAGATAAATGTAGAATAGAAATTTACTTTCTCCTAGAATTACTAATATAAAGTTCACTGTTAATCCCAGCCAACAGGCACACTCAGTGGGAGAGCAATAAGTATCATTCTCATTGAATGGAAAGGAAAAAAAGAAATGAATATGCGGAGACATTTTATGAAGTATCCAGTTGAGAAATTTAATAACGAATTGCCTTGATTTTCTTACCAGAGGTAATATTATAAAGAAAAAGTAAATTTAAAAGTAGGAAAAAGTGTTCAGAACAACTGGTAAGGAAAGGGGAAATGGCGTTAATTAGGAACGAACAAAGATCTAAGCATGAAGAGTTTTTCAGAGATGCAGTACTAAAATCCTCTCCATGGAGTGGAAAGCCTGCAAGATGAAAAAGTCTACATCTTATTCTTCCAGAGAGAACCGAATGAGTATAATTGACATGACAATCCTCAAGATAACACACAGAAGTGTTTAGCAGGACTAGATATATAAATTAAAAGAAGACTTCAACCATATAGCCACACTTGCTCCAATTAAAGTGAACAAATTTCCTAAATTAGCTGAATAGAAAATTCAACTATATTACAAACCATTGAAAACTGGAACTCACATTTCAGTAATAGGTAGTCTATACAGTTATAGGAATAATCACTCACATATAAAGATTGATTTAAGATAGCATTCCCAGAAGAAAAAGTGAGTCTTTACACTTGTAGAGAGTGAAAAGTGTAAAGTAGGAAGTAACGCCTTATAATCTCTTGACATTCAAATGTAGTGCTTAAACTCACTTTAAAGCAAAGCAAATGCTGTTTTGTTTAGGAAAAATATCCATCTTTTACTTTCAGTATTATAAAAGCACTATTTTTATTTTCAATTTCAAAAAAAATAACAACTTAAATTTGTAGCTAAAAACTTTCCCATAATGAACACTACAGTCTTAACTAGCAGTGACATTCTACCATTTAAAGAAAAGATAATACCAATTCCACTTAAGCTCTTCCAGGAAATGCAGGAAAAGGAAATCTCTTTCAATTCATTTTATAAGGCCGTTATTTCTCCAATACCAAATCAAAGACATTACAAAAGAGAGATAATTCCAAACCAACATTCATCATAAGCATAGATGCAAAAGTCCTTAACAAACATTTGGGAACTGAATCTAGAAATTTATAAAAAAATAAGCCGGGCATGGTGGTGTTATTATAGCAGTTCCTACAGCACTGTGTTTGTGCTAGTAGTTAGTCCCAGCTACTCGGGAGGCTGAGGCAGGAGGATCGCTTGAGCCCAGGAGTTGGAGGTTGCTGTGAGCGAGGCTGACGCCACGGCACTCTAGCCCGGGCAACAGAGTGAGACTGCGTCTCAAAAAAAAAAAAA
>CAUYPO010020259.1:0-29319 GCA_963574435.1 Cheirogaleus major
GTTGAAAATAACTGAAGGCCTAGAGCATGCACTTTTATTTGATACTGGATGCTCTACATGAAATATTATTGAGATAGTGAGATGTAAATGATTTAACCATCTTCAAGAGAAAATTTAAATTTTTCTGTCCTCAAAATATAATAGTTTACTAGAGAATTTGATTACATAAAGAGTAAAATAGCAATTTAAGAATTTAAAAAAATAAAAATTTCCTTCCCCCATACAGTGCATTCCACTTGTAGCCCTGGCTTGGGTGGAGCAAATAGTATTACATGTAACCAAAATGTTTGTACCCCCATAATATCATGAGTAAATGAAAAAAAAAATAAAAGCACAATAAAATTTGGAGTTTATTTTATAATTTTAAAAGCAGGCTATACACAACAGAAGATAAGATTAATTTATGGGGGACACTGAAATAAAGAAAATAGAGAATGCTTAGTGCAGAGAAAAACAAAATGTAAGAAATATGTGAGAAGCAGAACAAAATTCTAACATATATACAATTTAACAAATAATATTTGAAGAAACACTTGCTAAAACTTTTCCAAAACTGATGGTAGATATTAAAAACCTCAGAATATAAAAAATCAAATCATCCCAATAAGAATTAATAAAAAGAAAATCACACTTAGGAATATCATGCTGAAGCTGCTGGAATCCAAACTAATCAAGAAAATCTCTGTGTATAAGGGACTCATATTTTATTTTTTCTTTTTCCTTTTATTTCATCATATAATGGGGGTACAAATATTGTTAGGGTTACATACATTGCCCCCACCACCCCTCCCCCCCACATGCCAGAACTTCAAGCGAGTCCAATCCCCAGGTGGCGCGCACGGCTCACATTAGGAGGGGGAAAGAAGTGTAGAGGGACTCATATTTTAATTAAGCCACAGAAAATGTGAGAATTACAGGATATGAAATATGTATAATGCAAATGCCCACAAAAGGAAATATTTGTAAGTGTACCAATATTTGATAGAATGGATTTTATAGTAAGAAAAATACTAGTGATAACGAGGACTAAAGTTAGTTTATAAATAATTTCGTAGTCTACTATGCCTATAACATACCCAATATGTAGTAGATGCTCAACGTTTGATGTATCTATGCCTAAGTGTAATATATAAACTAAAACAAAATCTTCCAGCTTTGTGGATGTACTAATTGTTTTAAATTTTCTTGAAAAAGTAACCAGCAATATATCAGGGGCACAGCATTTTCACTTACACTTTTAAAAGTAATCTACTGCAGCAAGGACACAGATATACACTGCTGTGGTCTGAATCTGTCCCTCAAAATTCACGTTAGAAACTTAATCTTTAATTCAACAGTGTTGGGAGATGAGATTTTGGGGAGGTGCAGATGAATGTCATTATAAAATGGGATTGGCAAAGGGAGTTGGTGTTCTATTGCCATTACACATTTTTATTGTTTTACCACTCTAAATACATTTACTGCATATTTTTGTGTCTGTGACAGTGCAGCAGGATGCCACTGGCTTGATTTTAACCTTCCTAGGCTCTAGAACTTTGAGAAATCATTTTCTGTTCTTTGAAAATTACCCAATCTCAGGTATTTTGTTATAAAAGCACCAAATGGAGTAAGACAGAACTTGGTGCTAGGAATGGGGTGTCATTATAATAGATAACTAAAAATGTGAAAGTGGCTTTGAAATTGGTAATCAGCAAAGGCTGGGAGAGTCTGAAGAAGCCTGGTAGAAAAAGCCTATATTGCCATAAAAAGGGCCTTAAGAGAAATTCTGGTGAAGGTTCAGAGAAAGAAAAGAGCAACAACACTCATCATCGGGTGTTGGGCAGATGGGAGGGGGGAGGAGGGGTTGGGTATATACACACCTGATGGGTGAGGTGCACATCCTCTGGAGGATGAACATGCTTGAAGCTGTGACTCAGGTGGGGCAAGGTCAATATACGTAAACTAACCATTTGTACCCTTGTAATATGCTGAAGTTAAAGAAAACAGAAAAAAAAAAAGAAAGAAAGAAAAGAGCAATAGGGAAAGACTCATTCTCCTTAGAGATTACATAAGTTGTCATGACCAGAATCCTAGTAGACATGTGGACAGTACAAGCCATTCTGATGAAGTCTTAGATGGAAATGGATAATATCTTGGAAAATGAGGAAAACGGCCATCCTTGTTACAAAGTGGCACAGACCTTGGCTGAATTATGTCTGTTTCCTAGGACCCTGTGGAAGTCAGAACTGAAGGCAGACAACCTAGGATACTTGGCAGTAGAACATCTAGGCAGCAAAGCATTCAGGTTGCTGCATGACTGCACTTAACTGCTTATAGTAAAATGTGAGAAGAGGGAAACAATTTAAAAATTGAATTTATAATCAAAATGTAATAAGAACATTGAATTTTAAAAGATTTGAATCCTGGCTATGTAAAGAATAAAAAAAAAAAAAGCATGTTTAAGAGAGAAAACCAAGGATATGCCCAAGCAACTGTTTGATAAGGGGATTAGTATGGTTAAAAGGAAGCCAGATGCTATTCATTAAAACAATGAGATAATGGCCCCAAAGCCATTTGGAAGCTCTTGGAGCCTGCCCCTTTCATCATAGGCCCAGGGTTGTAAGGTCTTGGGGATAGAATTGTTTCAGGGGAGGGTTTCAGGTTACCTGTGGGACCTTGGGGCTCACTATATAGGGATATTCCCCACATTCCCGTGTAATTTTGTGCAATTTTGTATGTGGGGCTGTGTATATGTGTGTAATTTATATATGCATATTTAAAGATGTCTAAAATTGCAGTTATCTCTGAGTAGCTGGACTGGGAGACAGCTTGAAAGTGGTAAAAAGTGAATATTTTTCTACTTACTCCATTTGAAATTTTCTCTAATTTTGGTTTGCTTTGATTTCCTTTGTGTGTGTTTGTATGTGTATGCCTATGTGTATGTTTCAAGGGCATATAGAAACATGTTAGTTTCAAAAGATAACCAAACACATGCATGCACATTTGCACATGTGCGTTCGTGCGTGTATGCACACACAGAAACACACACACACACTCTAGGTGAAAAGATATTCCACAACATTTGACTTACATGGATTGGTATGATTTTACGATTACAATGAATTAGTTTATCTATTTTCAATAGTATGCTACACTAAACATATGTCACTATTTCCCACAGCATTATGAAAGTAGGGCTGCTCTTTGCCAAAAAATGCCAGATGGCCTTGATGTACAATTTTGCCTATTTACTCATTTCAAGCTTTGGATAAAGCTTTAATATGATACAAAATATCACAAGTGCCCTAGAGCAGATTGTTATAAGATGCGACATTGACTAACATGAATTTCTAGACATCTTAACCATGCACATTTCACTGGATGTTTATTTATATTTTAATTATTTTTATTTATTATTGACATGTAATTGTACGTATTTATGGAGTACCATGTGGTGTTTCAATGCATATATAATTATATAATGTCTGTCAAATGAGGGTATTTATCATATTCATCACTTTAAACATTTATCATTTATTTGTGGTGATAACATTCAAAATCTTCTAGCAATCTTGAAATATATACTACATTCCTATTAACATTTGCTACAGTCACTCTATGTGTAATAGAACACCAGGACTTATTCTTCCTGTTGAACAGTAACTTTGAACCCACTGAAAAAATCTGTTCCAGTTTTCTTCTTCTCCCTCCGTCTTCAACCTCTGGCAACCACTATTCTACACTCTACTTCTATGAAGCTAACTTTTTAAAATTCTGCATATGATTGAGATCTTGTGGTGTTTTTCTTTCTGAGCCTGGTTTATTTCACTTACCATAATATTCTCCTGGTTTATTCTCTATGTTGCTGCAAAGGCCAGATTTCATTTTGTTTTATGGCTGAATAATATTACATTGTGTGTATATATCTCTCACATTTTTTATCCAGTCATCTCTAGATGGGCATTTAGGTAGATTCCATATGTTGGCTATTGTGAACAGTGCTGTAATAAACATGGGAGTGCAGCTATCTCTTCAACATACTGATTTAATTTCCTTTTGATATATATCCAGTAATGGGATGGGTGGATCATATAGTAGTTCTATTTTTCATTTTTTGAAGAACCTCCGTACTGTTTTCTATACCCAAGTTGTTGAAAGTTTTTATCATGAAGGGGTGTTGACTTTTACTGAATGCTTTCTTAGCATCTGTTGAAATGATCACTGGATGTTAAAATAAAAAAAAAAATACAAGGACAGTTTTTTTTTCCTTAGAAGGAATACACATCATTTAACATTTATTCTATAGCTTGAATGGATGATATGAAATTGCCCCTTAGATGACATTCATACTTACAAAAAGTTTTTGTGATTGCTTGTGAGATTTGCAGCAATCTTCCATAAGAAAGATTATTTATTCTATTTGTCCAGAAATGTAGATATCATCCTTAGACAAGCCACTCTGTTTAAATACATAATTAATTATTTTTTTTAATTAATTATAATTTAATTATTTGTTAAAAATGCTCATCTTTCTATCTTCAAGTGAAGTAATCAAATAGTATACTTATAAATAATGAAAGGCTATTTAGTGGTTAAAATACACATATGAACATGTAGGAAAACTAATTTTCTTTAGTATCCACCTGTCTCTTCTTACATATCTGGTGCAAGGGATGCTATTATGAAAGTAGCCTTTTCCCTCAAGATAATTCACAACCAGGACTTGACCTTTCCAGCTTATATTTTCAATTGTGTGGTTTACATGACAAGTGATAGGAACAGAAATCAAATTTCTAAGTATCCAATGTAAATCTAAAATCCAGGCTGCCCACTGCAACGCTGCCCATTTTACCTTCCTACTGTCCCTGACCTTATACCTAGGTTTCCTTTTGTTTTTTGTTTTTGTTTTATGATATTTATTTCTGCATATAACGGGGGTACAAATGTTTAGGTTACATATATTGCCTTCACCCCACCCTAGTCAGAGCTTCAAGCATGTCCATCCCCCAAACAGTGCACACCACCCCCATTAGGTGTGTATACACCCATCACCTCCTCCCCCTCCCACCTACCAGACCCCTGATGAATGTTACTACTATATGTGCACATAAGTGTTGATCAGTTAATACCAATTTGACAGTGAGTACATGTGGTGCTTGTTTTTCCATTCTTGTGATACTTCACTTAGTATATGGGCTCCAGCTCTATCCAGGGTAATGCAAGAGATACCAGATCACCATTGATTTTTTTGTGGCTGAGTAGAACTCCATGGCATATATATACCCAATTTTATTACTCCACTCATATATTGATGTGCTCTTGGGTTATTTCCACATCTTTGTAATTGTGAATTGTGCTGCTATAAACATTCTAGTGTAGATGTTTTTTTATAGGATGTCTTTTTTTCCTTTGGGTAGATGCCCAGTAATGGAATTGCTGGATCAAATGGAAGTTCTACTTGTAGCTCTTTCAGGTATCTCCATGTTGCTTACCATAGAGGTTGTACTAGTTTGCAGTCCCACCAGCAGTCTATGAGTGTTCCTATCTCTCCTCATCCACACCAACATTTATCGTTTTGGGACTTTTTTATTTCAGGATATTATGGGGGTACAAACATTTTGGTTACATGTTATGACTTTGCCTCACCCAAGCCAGGATTAGAGGCATGCACTTCTGCTATACAATGCTTACTGCTTCCATTGGTTTCCTAGGTGAAGTATGAATAATAAAATTCAAATGAAAATTTCCATAAAATTGCACTGAAATGTTTATTGCAGCACAATTCACAATTGTAGAGATGTGGAATCAACAACCTAAGTAGACATCAATTCATGAGTGGATGAAGAAAATGTTACACAAATACACACACACACACACGCACACACACACACACACACCATAGAGTAATAGTTATCTATAAAAAGGAATGAAATAATGTCATTTGCAGCAACTTGGATAGAACTGGAGACCATTATCCTATGTATACTATCTCAAGATGTACACTCTAATAATTGGAAGCTAAATGATAGGCACACATGGGCACAAACAGATGTAAAAGACATTTGCAAACAAGAAGGGGGAGGGTAGATTGAGTTTGGGGATAAAAGCTGACCCCCCCCTTTTTTTTTTCCTTTGGCAGATTTGTTCTACATATATTTTATTGAGCTTTGGAAATTTATGTGCTTTAACAAATGTGCCTATTTTCTTCAAAGTTATCAAGTGCATCGTCATAAAGTTGTTCATAACATTTTCTTATTCTTTGTAATATCTTCAGAATCTGTAGAGTGTCACATTTTTCATTCTTAGTATTGGTAACTTGTGCCTTACCTTTGGTTCATGATCAATAAATTTTATTGTATGTTTAGTATTTGCTTTATTAATTTTTTCTGTTATTTTCCCTCATCTATGTTATTAATTTTACTATTATTTTTCTTTCATTTACTTGTTTTGTTTTTAACTTGGTCTTATTTTCATAGATTTTTGAGGTCAAAGATGAAGTCATTGATTTGAGACCTTTCTTTATCTGATAGTTCTATAAACTTCCCTATCAACATTGTTTTATTTGGGTCCTACAAATACTAATATATATGTTTTCATTTTCATTCAGTTCAAAATATATTCTCAAACTCTATCTGTATTTGATTGCTTGAAGTTTTTCCAGAGTCCACTAGTTCTATGCTCTCCTTTTTAATTTTATCCTCTTTATTTGTATTACTATTTATTTAAAGTCACTAGTCTCTTATTCTGCAATGTCTAATCTACCATTAATCCTATCCAGTGTATTTTTCATCTCACACATTGGAGTCTTCAACTCTGAAATTTTGATTTGGGTCTTGTCTCTAATTAACTTGTTTAACATATAGAATGTAGTTATAATAACTGTTTAAATGCCATTTTATGCTAATTCTAACATCTTTGTCAGTTCTGTTGAATTTTAGTGATTTTTCTCTTAATAATGACTTGCATTTTCCTTTTATTTATTTCAGGAAATTATGAGAGTACAAGCATTTTGATTACATTTTATATCTTTGCCTTGTTTTTTCAAAGTATGGTAATTTTTTAGTGAATACTAGTGAATGTGATTTTACTTTATTTGGCAAATACAAACATGTGAGTGTGCGTGTTTATATTTATTCTAAATATTCTCAAATTTATCTGAAACAGTTGGCAACTTGGAAACAGATTTATTTATCCCTCAAGGTTTAGTTTATAAGATTGCTTCAGTGGGATCGAAATAGTGCTCAATCTAAGGGTAATTATTCCCTACTACTGAGGAAAGAAAGAACCTTAGTGAATTATATCCAATGACTTCTAGCTATATTAGGATGCCCTTCAATGTAACTGGTAGCAACAGTCACCATTTGTGGCACTGTGTGATCTCAAGGCAGTTACCCTAGTCCTTGTGTGTGCGTTTTATTCTTTGGCTTCTAGTTCTTATCTCAGACTTACAATATGCTTATCAATAGTCAGCATAATACAAGACTGAAATCTTCTGTTGATGACCATACTTCTCTTTTTTTATGCAGATCTTTTCTCTCAGTTCTCTGCCCTACAGAATCTAGCTTCCTTGATCTCCCTAAACTCTGAGCTTTGTTTTGAGTCAGAGAGTCTAGTAGGCTATGCCTAGTTTCACCTGACCTGAGTTGTGAACTGGCAATTCTGTCAAGACAGTAAGCTGGAGCAATTATAGGGCTCACTTTGTTGGTTTTCAGTTTTTCAGAATGTCCATCATAAAGTTTCTTTTTTCATTAATTTTTCTTTGCTTTGTAAGTTGTTTCAGGAGCGAGAGTAAATCTGGTCATGGTTACATCATCTTGGGCAAGAATGGAGGCGTCTGAATTTTAATTTTATTTAATTTATATTTTAATTCATATTTACTTCTCTTGGAATATGTATGTAGGAGTGAGATTACTGAGTCATATGGTAACTCTATATTTAACATTTTGAGGAGCTGCCAAACTGTTTTCCACAGTAGCTTCACCATTTTACATGCAGCTCTTTCTCTTGGAGAAATAAAGGATTTTCACTATCCCCCACATCTCTTATGTTATTTTATAATCAATTTCATACCATATTCTTTCTATAGTAATAGGGAAAATTTCTTAAAATATTTATTTCACTATTGGATTCTTTTCTGATTTTAATGACTCTTAAAAAGAAATTGTTTTAAATAACCATATATATATGTGTGTGTGTGTGTGTGTGTGTGTGTAAATGTTTTCTTATGTAATCTGTCATTTTTAAAAGATTTATGTCAAGAGGCAAGTTGGATATCCATGCTTATTCTTCTATGATAAAAAAATCTTCAAAATTTTAAATACATTTAAAATACATTATACATTTCTCTATAACTAATAAAAATATATTCAGAAAGCAATTTTGAGTTAAAGAACACAGCACTATGCTATTTTAATCTCAAGAAGATAAAAAAGAAGGAAAAGAAAGCCAAAAAGCTACAATTCAACTCAATTACTAATGTCCTATTCCTAATAATGATACATTTCCATTAAGATACAAGAGGAATGTTTGGTTTTTCTTTTATTATTTCAAGTGTCTGACTAGAGACATTGGTCACCAGTACTCCTCAGGGCAAGGAACCAAAGTTACAGGTAAATACCCATGGCCCAGGTGGAATACTGAGGTGAAAGTGAAAGAACGTACCAGAGAATTCAAAGGAAGAAGCTGAGCACACAATAAGAAAAAAAAGAGTTTGGCATAAATTGACCCCCGAGGAACTTGCAGTCCTATGGAAAGGGTAGGTATTTTTTTGTCTTTCTTTCTTTTTCTTTCTTGGTCCTCTCATCCCTTTAACAGACTGGAAAATCTGCTGCGACAGACTTCTAGTTTCTAAACTGTGGGAGAGCCCCTTTTACCCTCACAAGCCCAAGTATTACTGTGGACACTGATTTAGGAACTTCTTAAAGGCAGAGCACTGGAGCTGCCAGCTCATGCAGGGTCACCAACCCTCTCCCCAGACTCAATTGTGCACCCATTTTGGGCCTCTGTCATGCTAGAGATGTCTCAGCCCTTCTGTCTCTGCATCACTGGATCCTTCACGAACATTCCCTAGCACTCACTCAGATTTTGTGAACCACAAAGGGCCAATAGAACATAGGGACTTGTGGGATGCCCAGAGTTCTAACCCTAAGGGTGAACTTCCCCTAGAGGAGGGGAGATTGTAGTGTACTAGGGTGCCTCTGGAAACACAGCAGCAATATGCTCTGTCACCTGAGAGCTCCCTACTAGCGAGCTGAATGTACCAGTACTCCTTCAGTGAAGACATTATGTGGAGCTAGGGCCTGTATGGGAGAAGAGTAGTTCAGCCCCAGTGATTGGGAAGCACTGGTGCTGAGGAACAGATTTGGCAATGAAGTCTTCTCCTCCCTGTCCACTTCTGTGAATGCAGCCATAACTGTTCCCCCAAGGAGGTTGGCATGGGTGTGCCTGGGGACAACCATTTTAGAGCTTTTAGAAGAAGCTGCATCTCCATTCTCTGTGTATGAACTATACCCAAGTTTTCATAGAAGGTATGTCTCATCCCCATTCCTAAACACAGTGGCTGTATTCTTGCAGCTGCCCTGCCCTGTGAATCTCAGACCTTGCATCTCCACATCACTGGATCATCCATAAACATTCCCCACCTTGAACTTCAGCAGCCACAAAGGGCCAGTGGAAACCAGAGAAATTGTGAGATTCCTAAAGTTCTAATCCTCAGGTCATGCTGCTCCTAGAGGAAGGGAGAGTACAGCACATTAAAGTGCTCCTAAATCAAAAGAAATCAGATTACGCACTCTTCCCCATTCAATAGTTCCCTGCTGGTGAGCTGAAGGCACCTGTGTCCCTCCCAGTGAAGACACAGGCTCAGAATTTGAGAAAGCCACCACATAAGTCTATCTATAACCAAGGAACCCATACAGAGACTTGGCCCCCTGAAAACACCCAAAATTGAAGCCAAATAACCAAACACAGAATAGATTTTAGTCATATGTTCAAGGGATAAAAAAATAATAAATATATAAAAAATTAAAATGTTCCATATGAATAATAGTAAATTCAAAAATAAGAAATGATGGCTGCTCCAGATGAGAAGAAACCAGTGTAAGAACTCTGACAGTATGAAAAAACAGAATGCTTTGACACCTCCAGGGAGCATGCTAGCTTTCTAGCAATGGATTTCAACTAAAATGAAAATTCTGAAATGACAGATAAAGAATTCAAAATATGGATTGTAAAGAAGATCAATGAAACCCAACAGAAAGCTGGAAGTTAACATAAAATAACCAGAACAACAATACAGGACATAAATAAAATATTTACCAAACAGATAGATATTTAAAAACACACACACACACAAACAAACAAACAGAATATTTGGAAATGAAAGACATTGAATGAATTACAAAATGCAGTTGAAAGCCCAAACAGTAGAATAGACAATAGAAGACCAAATTTCAAAGTTTGAAGGCAGGTCTTTTGAATTAACCCATTTGATAAAAATAAAGAAAAATGAATTTTAAAAATCAACAAAACCTTTAAGAGAGATAGGATTATTTAAAGCTTTCAAACCTATGAGTCATAGGTATTCCTGAAGGAGAAGAAGAATAAGAACAAAGTGTGGAAAATCTATTTAAAGGAATAGTTGCAGAAAATTTCCATGATCTTGCAATAGATTTAGACATTCAGAAATAAGAGGTTCAATGGACTCCAGGGAGACACATTGCAAAAACATCTTCATTAAGGCATATAGCCATAAAACTGCCTATAGTGAAGGTGAAAGAAATAAATTTAAAATAAGCAAGGCATAAAATGTCTAATTACTCTAAAAGAAAATCCTGTCAGATTAACAGCAGACTTCTCAGCAGAAACCTTAAAAGCCAGGAGAAATTGGGGTCTTATTTTCAATATTCTCAAAGGGAAGAACTGTTGGACACAAATTTTGTATGCTGATAAAATAAGATTCATAAATGAAGAAGAAAAGCCTTTCCTGGACAAGCAAATGCTAAGAGGATTTGAAACAAGTAGACCAGCCATACAAGAAAGTCTCAAGAAAGTTCTAAACACGGAAACAAAAAGTTGATAGTTGCCATCACAACAACACATGAAACCATATAACTCACAGATCTTATGAAACAATTACACCATTGATAATAAAAGTAATTAGGTAACAACATTATGACAGGAACAGAACCTCACACATCAATATTAACTCTGAATGTAAATTGATTACATTTCTCCCATAAAAGATATAGATTGTCTGCATGGATAAAAAACGGGACCTAAACCTATTCTGCCTAAAACAGACTCACTGAACTTATACAGGCTTTCATAGACTAGAGGTAAAGAATTGGAAAACAATATTCCATGCATGTGTAAACCAAAAGTAAATAGGAGGTAGCTATATTTATATCAGATAAAACAGACTTTAAATCAAAAACAGTAAAACAGTAAGACAAAGAAGGTCAGTATATAAGGGATGAATTCAACAAGAAGATATAACAGCCTGAAGTATATATTCACCAAAGACTGTAGCACCAAGATTCATAAAACAAATTCTACTGGACCAGGTGTGGTGGTTTTCGCCTATAATCCTAGCACTCTGGGAGGCCAAGGTAGGCAGATCGTTTGAGTTCAGGAGTTCCAAACCAGCCTGAGCAAGAGCAACACCCCACCTCTACTAAAAAAAATAGAAAGAAATTACCTGGACAACTAAAATATATATAGAAAAAATTAGCCAGGCACGGTGGCACATGCCTATGGTCCCAGCTACTTGGGAGGCTGAGGCAGTAGGATTGCGTGAGCCAGGAGTTTAAGGTTGCTGTGAGCTAGGCTGACACCACAGCACTCTAGCCCAGGCAACAGAGCAAGAAGCTGTCTCAAAAAAAAAAAAAAAAAAGAGAGAGAGAGCGCAACTGCTACTGGACCTACAAAAAGAGATATATAGCAATACAATAATAGTCGGGGACTTAAACACTCAATGATGCACTAGACAGGTTATTAAGGAAGAAAATAAAAAAAAATATATCGGACTTACACTGGATTCTAGAACGAGTGGCCTAGAAGACATTTAAAGAACATTGCACCCAACAACTATAAATATACATTATACTCATAAGTGAATTGAATATTTTATAAGATGGAACATATTTTTGACCAGAAAACAAGTATCAATAGATTTTTAAAAATCAAAATCATATAAAGTATCTTCTCAGAACACTGTGTAATAAAACTAAAAATCAATTCCAAGAGGAAATCTCAAAGCTATACAAATATACAGAAATTAAACAACCTGCTTCTGAATGATCTTTGGGTGAACAACAAAATAAAGACAGAAAATTTTTAAAATTTTTTAAAAAAGGAAATAGTGAAACAAACTCTCAAAAACTTCTGGATACAGTATTTTTAGACCTAAGTGGGAATTTTATAGCTTTAAATGCCTACATCAAACAGATTGAAAGATCACAAATTAACAAGCTAACATCACACATCAAGGTACAAAAATAAATAAATTAAAAAAAGAAAGAAAATTTTAAAAAAAACCCAGAGCAAGCAGAAGAAAAGAAATAGCACAGATCAGAATACAACTAAACTATTTGAGACCAAAAAAAGTAAAAAAAAAATATACAATGAATCAATGAAAAGTTGGTTCTTTAAAAAGATAAAGAAAATTGATAGACTGCTAGCTACATTAGACAAGAAAAGAGTAGAGAAGATTCAAGTAAGCTCAATCAGAAATGAAAAAGGAGATGACAGTACAACTGATAACACAGAAATATAAAAGATTACCCAAGACTACTATGAACATCACTATGCTCACATACTATTAATAGAAAATCCAGAGGAAATGAATAAATGACTGGAAATGTACAATGTCTCAAGCTTGAATCAGAAAATAATATTACTTCTGAACAAACCTATAACTAGTAGCAAGATTGAATAACTAATGAAAAATATTCCCAAAAAAAGCCCAGGATCAGAAATATTCACAGCTGAATTCTATCAAATGCACAAAGAACTGATACAAATCCTACTGAAACATTTCCAAACGTCATGAAATGGAAAATCCTCCATAATTCATTCTACATAGCCAGTATACAAAACAAGGAAAGGATGCAACAAAAGAAAGAAAGAAAGAAAACTACAGCCCAATATCCTTGAGGATTATAGATTCAAAAATCCTTAACAAAATACTAGAAACCAAATCTAACAGCACATCTAAAAAAAAAAAAAAATACACCATTATGAAGTGGGATTTATCTCAGGGATGCTATAATGGTTTAACACATGCAAGTCAATAAATGTGATTCACCATATAAACAGAATTAGAAAAACAAGATAATTATTTCAATGCTGATACAGAAGGTATATAGAAAGCACTCTATAAAATCCAGCATGTTTCATGGTAAAAACTGTCAACAAACTAGGCATAGAATGAACATATCTTAAGATTATAAAAGCCATCTATTACAAACCCACAGCCAACATCATATCAAACAGAGAAATATTGGAAGCATCCCCTCTAAGAATGGGAATAACACAAAGATTTTTATTAAACCATTTTTATTAACCATTTTTATTAAACATAGTACTGGAAGTCCTAGCCAGACAAGACAAAGAAGTAAACAGCAGGAAATCCAGAACAGAGGAAGTCACACTATCTTTATTGCCTAATGATATGATCTTTTACTTAGAAAATCCTAAAAACTCCTCCAAAAGACTCAATTTGATAAATGAATTCAGTAAAGTCTCAGTTCATAAAAGTTAACATATGCAAATCTGTAGCATTTCTATACACCAGTAATGCCCAAGCTGAGAATCAAATTGAGAACTCAATCCCATTTCTGTAGCTGCAAAAATAAATAAATAAATGAATAAATAAATAAATAACCTAGCGATATATTAATACTTAACCAAGAAATTGAAATATCTTTACAAGAAGCACTAAAAAGTGCTGATGAAAGAAACTGTAGAATTCACAAAGAAATGGGAAAACATACCATGCTCACTAATTGGAAGAATCAACATTACTAAAATTACCATATCACCTAAAGAAATTCACAGATTTAATGCAATTCCTATCAAAATGCCAACATCATTTTTTACAGAATTAGAAAAAATAATCCTAAAATTCATGTGGAATCAAAAAAAGAGCCTGAATAGCCAAAGAAATCCTAAGTAGTATAACAAAACTGAAGGCATTCACACCTAATGGTGCGGTGCGCACTGTCTGGGGGATGAGCAAGCTTGTAGCTCTGACTCTGGTGGTGCAAAGGCAATATATGTAACCCAAAATTTTGTAATCCCATAATATTCTGAAATTAAAAATTAATAAATGAATAAAAATAATAGATGTTGGTACAGATGCTGTAAAAAAAGGGAATATTTATATACTTTCAGAATGTAAATGAGTAAAACATCTATGGAAAACACTATGAAGATTTCTCCAAGAACTGAAAGTAGAGCTGTCATTCTGTACAAAAATAC
Organism: Cheirogaleus major; assembly: GCA_963574435.1. Lineage (NCBI taxonomy): Eukaryota > Metazoa > Chordata > Mammalia > Primates > Cheirogaleidae > Cheirogaleus > Cheirogaleus major. Next base: position 14,461 of record CAUYPO010020259.1, read on the forward strand.
CACTACTGTATATCTACCCAAGAAGTTGTTATATCAGAAAGATACCTCCACTCATATGTTTATTGCAGTACAATTCACGATAGCAAATTTATGGAATCAATCTACGTGTCCATCAACCAATGAGTAAAGACAATAGATATATAGCACATGTGTGTATGTGTATATATTCATACACTTATGTATGTGTATATGTATATATATAGACACTGTAAGAAAGAATGAAATTATGTTTTTGCAGCAACTTGGATGGAACTGGAGGCCATTATTCCTAAGGAACTCAGGAAAGGAAAATCCAGCATTGCATGTTCTCACTTCTAAGTGGGAGCTAAGCTTTGTGTATGCATGGTTGTACAAATTGAAATAATAGACATTGGATACTTTAATGGTGGGAAGGTAGGAGTGTGCCTGATAGGTGAAAAATTACCTTTTAAATACAATGTACACGTTTTAGGTGTTGAGTACACTAAAATCCTGACTTCACCACCATATAATATATCCATATAACAAAACAGCATTTGTACCCTCTAATCATTGAAAATAAATGAATGAATTTACAAAAAGATATAGGAGGGAAAAAGAAACAAAAAAGTGAAATAATAACTGATTTAAGACACATGGAAGAGGACAGGAACTGAGGAAAGATGAGATAAATTGAAAAAATAAATTTTTTTAGAACTGTAACATTATGAAAGGTAATAATATTAAAATATTGGTCCTAAGATTATTGGAAGACAGAGTTCAATTAGTCGTTCATACATTTATTTGGACTTTCATAAATAAACAGTGACCAAAAGTATACTGAGGACCAAATTTAAAAGGTACCTGGAGAAGAGCATTTCAGATAAAGTAGCAGAGGCAAGTCCCTGAGCAAAACCTTGTTGGTGGATGCCAGAAACACTAGGGTTTGGAATAGCATGGAATGACATGTGTGTATGTAGGGAAAGTTGGTCTGGCAGTGGTCCCCAACCTTTTTTGGCTCCAGGGACTGGTTTCATGGAAGACCATTTTTCCACAGATGGGGGCAGGGGTAGTTTAGGGGATGATTCAAGTGCATTACATTTATTGTGCAGTGAAACTTCTCTGCTAATGACAATCTGTACTTGCAGCTGCTCCCCAGCACTAGCATCACCACTTCAGGTCCACCTCAGATCACCAAGCATTAGAGTCTCATAAGGTGCGAGCAACCCAGATCCCTCATGTGAACAGTTTACAGTAGGGTTTGCACTCCTATGAGAACCTAATGCCACTGCTGATATGACAGGAGGTGGAGCTTATGCCAAGATGTGATTGATGGGAAGTGGCTGTAAATACAGATGAAACTTTGCCCGCTGACCCGTTGTTCACCTCCTCCTGTGTGGCCTGGTTCCTAACAGGCCACAGACCAGTACTTTTCCGCCACCCAGAATTTGGGGACTACAAGGTCTGATGAAGAAAGTAAGGGATGATATGGGTTTATTTATAGAGATAGTAGTTACCAGAACTTTAAAGCTCTGAGACTAACAGAAGAACTTTGGTTATTACTCTTAGTTAGTTGGGGAGCTTTCAGAAAATTTGAGCAGAAAAATAACATTGAGGTTTTGATTTCAAAGTGCAGAGATTGTGAGCCTTGAGTCAAATATATGGAAACTTTAAATCCTTTGTCTACTGATGTCTTGGTGTATACTATTATTTTATATCATTTTAAAAGCTTTTTTCCCTTCAAATATTCTAGGCACTTAGAAGATGTTTTTATTTTTATATTAAGTACATTATATGAAGAAATTATAAGTACTAACACAACTAATGGCAATAGTAACACAAATCAGGTGAAATTGCTACCAAAGAATGCTTCCGAGGCATGTGGACCTTGCATAAATGTTTTGTGGAGAACATGATAATTTGCCCTTCTGTTATTCTGTGATTACCTAATAAATTTAGAATACCTTCGTTATTATGTGAATGTTTTTCTCTCAAAAGCAGAAAATCTATGTAAGGTTTCCTTTCATTTTAGGAGCCCAAAAAATATCTGTGGATAAGACATCTGTAATAGTGTAAGTTATGCTCATTTCTTTTTGTTCTGGCACGAGTTTTCTATTTTGTTTCTGTCTAATGATCTCACTGAGACTACTTTCCAGCTCCTCTCAAATAACATCTTTTTGTTGCTTTGTATCATTTCCCATTTTATGGACACATTTGTTTTCCTGTCCTTAATGATGTGCTATTAATTTTAGCTGGAACAATCTGTGATTCTCTTACATTACTCATTTATGAATCCTATTTTCATCTATGTACAGCTTCAGATTTCTTTGTGAATAATGATTTCAAAAGTAGAATTGCAAAATCATAATTAAAGGAAAATAACTCATTGTCTATCTTATCAACAGGTTGAGTTGTCACAGCCTTCAAACATATACATGTTCGTCTTTCATGGTAGTAATTACAACATTGATATGATGCCCTTTGGTCCTTTATTATTTACTTTTACTGTGAGTATACCACCATAGTTCTCAAAACCCTAGATTTCTAACCAGATGCCAGTTTGAAAAACAAAGAAAAATATGTGCAGGCAGATTTATAGAAATTGAATTTTATGCTAATATATTATGACAGTAGAAGAACATGCCATGATAATACAAGAAAGTTAAAATAAATAAATTAGTTTTCCTAATAGCAAAATTTACAGAAACAGAAAAAAAGAAAGGGAGATGCAAGACCATTTATATTTCTGATCATTATTACTAAATTTTTCCAAGTAGCATAGAAATCAGACTAAGGATTAAAAAATAACAAAATAAAAAAAAATACTGTCCTACTGATATTATTAAGTAAACATTAAAATTATTTAGAAAGACTAATGTTTTTAACATTTATTAATAAAATATTTAGTCTTAGATTTAGTTGGTTATCATTAAAGACATATAATAGTAGTACACGAACGATAACAATAATAATAAACTTCCATGTAATAGGTGTCAAGTAGTAAACTAATCCATAATATAAGAACTATCTGATGTCTTTTTTTACTTTAAACCCTCAGGCAAGAATTATATTTATTTAGAGATGAAGAATTTAAAGCATAGAGAGTTAAGTAATTGAATCCAAATAACTCAACACGTAAATGGCAGAATGATAAATTTAAACCCGGTTTTATTAGATTTGAACTTTTATTTTATTTTTATATTTGTATGTATTTAAGGGGTGTGAAGTATAATTTTGTTACATGCATAGTTTGCATAGTAATGAGGTCAGGGTTCAGAGTATCCGTTACTCAAATAATATACATTGTAGCCATTAAGGAATTTCTTATCTCACAAAAATGTAAAAATAGATAAAAATAATTTAAAATAATCATGTGATTCTAAAGTGATATAAATTAAATTTTCTGATATATATGACCATACAAAGTAATATTTCATGCACTTCATTGTCTAAAACATGCTCATTAATTGATATAAATTTCACTGCTCTCATCATTATGGCAATTTGCAGAATTCTAATAGTCAATGTAATTTTCTCCGTTGTGGAACATGAGTTAGTTAGGAAAAATTTATCTCTAGGAAATTCAGGCTGAATTGCAATCAGAAAGAGAAGTCAAATCATATCATATTTGGATTTTAGAAATAGTTAAAATATTTCAATATATCTAATATTTTAATGAAAATCTAATAGAAGATAGTTAATATGGGTGATTACAATAATTAAGGTGGTAGTTCTTAATGGTGTGTTTTAGAGCGGCAGTATTGGGAGAGAAGAGACACATACGGTTTGAGGGTGAAATAGGCAGAGTCAACATGACTTTGTGACTGTCTAGGAAAGAGTGGTGGAGGAGTGAAAGTCAAGTATGATCCTTGGATTTAAAGTCAGGTAACTTAAAAGGGGGTGCCAGTAGAAGAACAGATTTGGGAGAGAGTGGTAAGACAGGTGATGACTTTATTTTTCCTCATAGATGTTCAAGTAGATGTTTTTGTAAGTCATCAGACATACGGATCCAGAGTTTATGAAAGCAATTAGGACTTAGGGTATAGATCGGGGGTCATGTGCATAAAGGCAGCAGAAGCCAAGAAAACTTGGATGAGACACAAGAAGTGTGGACCAGCTAAGAAAGTAAGCTTCACAAAAATGCCTGAGGACCATCATGTTAAAAGTCTCAGAGGAGATGACTGCTAAAACAAAAGCAGGAGAAATATTGAGGATGTAGTAATTAATTTCATTATGCTTCAGTTTATCCATATGTCCTCTTGCCCTGCATTCAGTTATGATCAAAGGAAAAATAAAAAGCTAACCTCCTTTTGCTGAGAAATCAATTACATGGATTTTCTAATTTATATTTTGGATATTTCCAGCTCCAATCATCTTCTCTCTTTTGCTAGACAGTTATTAGGACAGGGATCCCTAATATTGAGGAAACCAGGGTCAGGATCTCATTTGGTTAATGTTAAGACCATGAGTCATTGTTACACAAACACTGTGGTGCATGCACTAGAGCAGGCAAGTGCTTCCTTGTCTTTGACCAACCAGACTCCTCCTATTGTTCAGGGTAAATTTTAAGCTTTTAAAGGCAACAGATTTCCACAGTGAGTTTGGGAGACTAGAAAATAAAAAGTAATTATTGTAGAAGTCATGTAGCTTGAAATTCCTCATTTCCATCATTCCCATAAGTTATTTGGTTATATTTAGGATTTTGTGTTGATTCTGGCTAAATGCCATAATAATGTATTTCACTGTGATAAATGATGGGATTTGCTTGAAGGATACACAACCACTTCATTCTGGGCATGTCACATAGTGATATCATTCCGTCTAAGTCCAATCAGCTACATGCCAAACCCAGCACTCAGGGTGGAACCATATCTATTGACAAGTCCTCCATTATAGGCTAAAACATAAGCAAAAAATCTGCAAGATCAATTTAGCCACTCAGAAACAAGTTACTCTTGGTTTTGTAAAGAGATTGATATTTTCTTTAGGGTCTAATATAATGGTTTTCCAGTGTATGCCTAACAGATTTTGGTTATTTATGGCTACCACTGATTTCTCTTCTTTTTATTGCCACAGTTCATAGCTGGCTATTTTTACTACTAACAGAACCTCATTGTCAAATCTAAAAAAATTGTTAAATATCACTATTTTCTAGGTTAAAATTCAAATTACCATATACTTATGTTATACAATCAGCCCCATGAAGTTCTTTTTGGGTCCTGATTTTAGGCTACTTTAATTCGTACTTCTCTACACCCTCAACACCCCTAGTCAAAAAGAATGGTTATTCTTGCTCTGGCAAGTAGCAACATTTTTAAACTTCCCTTCTCTTCATCATGTTTTTCTACCTACATAATTGGGCTTTGAATTTTTTTAATTCCATATTTTATACATTTCCTCTTCTTTAACTATGTTGACAGATGTGTCAAATTGGTATTAGAGGAATTATTTTCAAATCTCTTTCCAAACTTCTTCCTAAGGGAGGAAATTGTCTCTTATTTCCTATTCACAAACAAAAGAAAAAAATATCTCCTCTGCTGCAGATTTTAATCATTACCTGAATTCCTAACAATAAGTAACATATAGTGAGTACTTTCTATTTTCCAGGCAGTTATTATTTTACATGAACTGTCCAATTAAATTTGCACAGTAGCTATATATGTGTGGCTTTCTTTCCCCCAATTTTACAGAAGTACCTAAGGGACACAAAAGTTAAATTGCTTGCTAAATATAGTCAAGCTAATAGTTCATAGAGCCACTATTTGAAACAGATTTCACTATCTTAAATAGTATTTAATGGTACCTCTTCCTACATTTTTTAAAACAAAAATATTGCTGGCATAAATTACTTCAATATCTGAAAAATTACACTTCTCAACTATGGGCCTGGGTCTCACTTGATCACTTTAAATAGCACCATTACTCAGATTTAATTCATGTATATCCCCTTTATGGTTTTGAAATTTTATAAAACAATTGAGATATATTTTTGATACGTTTTCCAATTTATTTTGCTAATTTCTTCTAAGTACACCTTTCAACTGAAGGTCACACAAGTCCTTTGATCAAATCAGTATCATGCTACAGGCATGTGTTACATTCACTTACACAAATGTCAAGAGTATGCTAGACAAATATCACTTGCTTGTATCCTTAATTTAACACTGATGCAATCACTGTTGTTTTGATTTCATTGTTGCTGTTAATGAGGGGCCTAAAGAAATCTCAAAGTTTGGCTTGATTCCCAAGGAATCATGTAAAGCTGTTGTAGCTCCCAGAGAATCATGTAGAGCTATTGTAGAAGCTCTTAAAGATGGAGATAAAAAGTATAAGACATTGTATTATAAAGACATCTGCACCTGAATGTTTATGGCAGCACAATTCACTATTGCATGGTCATGGAAACAACCCAAGTGCCCGTCATTCATGAGTGGATAATTAAAATGTGGTATATGCTCACAATGGAATATTACTCAATTCTAAGAAATGACAGTGAGCTAGTACTGTTTATGCTATCCTGGATTAAGCTTATCCAAAGTGAGGCGACACAAGATATGGAAAATGGGCTCCACATCTACTCGCCATCAAATTGGTACTGACTGATTAAAACTATGGTGCTCAAATGGTGGTACTGTTCACCAGGGATTGGGGGGGGCGAGACCCATATCATAGGGATGTGGCGAGCATTGTGTGGGGAGGGCATACCTCTAACCCTCCTTAGGGAGAGGCAAAGATATATAATGTAACCAAAATGTAAAAAAAAAAATCTTTTGTCGGGTGGAGAGCAGGCAGGAGGGGGGAGGAGGTGTATACTTACATAATAGGTGTGGTGCGCGCCACCTGGGGATTGGACACGCTTGAAGCTCTGGCATGTAGGGGGGAAGGGGTGGCAGGGGCAATGTATGTAACCCTAACAATATTTGTACCCCCATTATATGATGAAATAAAAGGGAAAAAAAGATTTCAAATAGTCTTGGTAATTTAGTTGATTTCCCCCAACTTTGTGTTAGCACTAATTAGAGTGTAATTATTTTTTTGTCTTGTTAGATAGCTACAAAAGGCTTCTATAGGAATGAGTACATGTGTCAGCTCTGTCATTTTCTTGTTGGTATTTGGGTTAATCAATCTGTTTTTTATTTATAGAAGTCTATTTTATTTTTATTGTAGAAAAATTCAATTGCACACAAAAGTAGAGATAACATAGTGAACCTGGTTTACCCTTCACTCAGCTTCAATAATGAACTCACAGCTCTCATCTATACTCCATCCATTTCTCACACACCCTCCCTGACCTTGGATTATTCTGAAGTGGATCCTATGCATCATATAATTTCTTCTGTAATTATTTCAGTGTGTATATCTAAAAAGCAAACTACTGTTCCATTATCACACCTAAAAATGTAACAATAACTCCTTAATATCACGAATATGCAATCAATCTTCAAGCTTTCTTAATTATTTCAAACTTTTTGTTTTTTGTGTTTATTTGAATCAGTGCTAAGGTTTAAGTGTCCCCTCCAAAACTCATATTAAAATTTAATTGTCATTGTGATGATATTACGAAGTGGAACTTTTAAGAGGTGACTAGATCATGAGGCCTCCACTCTCAAGAATGGATTAATGCCTTTATCATGTGAGTGGGTTAGTTGTCATAAGAGTGGCTCTTGATAAAAGGAGGGAGTCCAGCCCACATCCTCTCTCTCTCTCACAAGCTTGCTTGCCCTTTCACCTTGTGCCATAAGATGATCCTTGCCAGAGGCTAGCATCATTTTCTTGGACTTCCCAGCCTCCAGAACCATGAGCCAAATAACCCTCTATTCTTTATAAATTACCCAGTCTGTGGTATTCTGTATAGCAGCAGAAAATGAATGAACTAAGACAATCAGCATCCAAATAATGTTCATACATTGTGGTTAGTTAGATGTCTCTTAAGTCTCTTTTAATTTATAGATTCCCTTCTTTCTTCCCGCTCTCTGCAATTTATGTGTTAAAGAAACATAGTCATTTGACCTAAAGGGTTTCCCACACCCTGGATTTTGCTCAGAGGTCAAGAGTCATTTAACAGACTTCTCAGTCTCCTATATTTCCCATAAATTGGTAATCATATATAGAAATTGGATCAAATTCAAGTTCAATTTTTTTAGCAAACTACTTTATGGGTGGTGGCACATTTTGTGATGCTAGTAGCCTTAGAAAATCATTACAGAAATTCATTAATTCATAGGCTATGGTGTTAGTATAATTCTATCATTTTCTTCATTTATTAGCTGGAATACATGTATTAAGACAAACTTCTTCCTAGCCTGAGCAATCAGCCAAGAAAAAGAAATAAAGGGAATCCAAATTAGAAAAGAGGTGGTCAAACTATCCCTATTTCCCAATGATATGATCTTATATATAGAAACCCCTAAAGATTCCTCCAAAAGACTTCTAGAATTGATAAATAAATTCAATAAAGTCTCAGGTTGCAAAATAAATGTACACAAGTCAATAGCATTTCTATACACTAATAACAGCCAAGCTGAGAGTCAAATCAAGAACTCAATACCATTTACAATAGCTACCAAAAAAAAATATCTAGGAATGTACTTAACCAAGGAGTTGAAAGATCTCTCAACAAGGAGAACTAAAAAACACTGATGAAAGAAACTATACATGACACCTTCAAATGGAAAAACATCCCATGCTAACAGATTGGAAGAATCAATATTGTTAAAATGTCCATACTGCCCAAAGTGATTTACCACTTCAATGCAATTTCAATCAAAATACCAAGATCATTTTTCACAGAATTAAAAATAATCCTAAATTTCATATAGATTCAAAAAAGAGCCTGAATAGCCAAAACAATACTAAGCAAAAAGAACAAATCTGGACATATCACATTATCTGACTTCAAGTTGTACTACCAGGCTATGGTAACCAACACAGCATGATACTATGTATAAAAGTAGACACATAGATCAGTGGAAGAGAATAAAGAACCCAGAAATAAAACCATCTACCTATAACCAACTGATCTTTGACAAAGCAGAAAACAACATGTACTGGGGAAAGGATGCCTTATTCAGTAAATGGTGCTGGGAAAATTGGATAGCCATGTGCAGAAGAATAAAACTGGATCCCTATCTCTCACCATATATAAAAATTAACTCAAGATGGATTAAAGACTTAAATGTAAGACCTGAAACCATAAAAATTCTAGAAGAAAATATAGGAAAAACTCTTCTATATACCAGCTTAGGCAAAGATCTTATGACTAGGACTCCAAAAGCAAATAAAACAAAAACAAAAATACATGAGATTTAATTAAGCTAAAAAGTTTCTATACAGCAAAATAAATAACCAACAGAGTAAATAGATGACCACAGAATGGGAGAAAATATTTACAAACTAATACATCTGACGAAGAACTAATATCCAGAATCTACAAAGAACTCAAACAAATCAGCAAGAAATAAACAAACAACTCCATTAAAAAGTAGGCAAAAAACATGAACAGACATTTTTCAAAAAAAAGATACACAAATGACCAATAGACATACGAAGAAATTCTCAACATCACTAATGACTGGGGAAATGCAAAGTAAAACCACAGTGAGATACCACCTTACCCGTGTTAGAATAGACATTAATAAAAAGTCAGAAAACAATAGATGTTGGTGCAGATGTGGTCAAAAGGGAGCATTTATACACTGTTGGTGGGAATGTAAATTAGTACAGACTCTATGGAAATTCCTCAAACAACTAAAAGTAGACCTACCATTTGATCCAGCAATCCCACTACTGGGTCTCTACCTAAAGGAAAAGAAGTCATTTTATCAGAATGACACATGCGCCATTATGTTTATCACAGAAAAATTCACAATTGCCAAGGTATGGAATCAACCCAAGTGCCCATCAACTGATGAATGGATAAAGAAAATGTGGTGTATATATACCATGGAATACTACTCACCAAAAAGAAGAATGAAATAATGTCTTTTGCAGCAACTAGGATGGAACTGGAGATCATTATCCTAAGTGAAGTATCTCAGGAACAGAAAAGAAAATACCACATATTCTCAATTATAAGTGGGAGCTAAACAATGGGTACACATGGTTATACAAAGTGGTATAATAGACATTGAAAATTAAGAAGAGGGGAGGATGGGAAGGGGGTGAAGGATCCAAAATTACCCATTGGGTACAATGTACATTATTCAGGTGATGTGTGCACTAAAAGCCCTGACTTCACCACTATACAATGTATCCATATAACAAACAACACTTGTACCCCCTAAATCTATTTAAATAAATAGACAACCTCTTCATAGTTATATTCTAATTCTTTTTGTTTTAATTTTTATTTTTCTGTTTGTTTTTTTCTAATCTACCATGAGTCATAAAATTTCTTGTAGAGACAAGGTCTCACTATGTTCCTCAGGCTGGTCTTGAACTCCTAGCCTCAGGCAATCCTCCTCCCTGGGCCTCCCAAAGTGCTGAGATTACAGGAGTGAGCCACTGTGCCTGGCCTTATATTCTAATTCTACCTTGCCTCTTCACTTAGTAAACTGAATATTTCTATAATGTTAACACTTCTTACCTTCAAGTATTTCTTTTCCCAAGGTGTAGGAATTGTATAAGAAAAGGATAATAAATGCTTATTTTTCTCCTTCATTTACCAGTTTTCGAAATAGTGATTTTTCCCCCTATCATCCTCTTATGGTAACCAAAGATTTTTTTTGTATCATTATGAATTTATGGATTTAAACATATTTGGTATGTTTCAATCCATTGCATTTATCATTCTTGTTAATGTTTCATTTGTCCCATCTTTGGCCAGTGGGAACCTATTTAAGTTGACTCCTTTATTTTTTGACAGGACTCTGGTAATCTTTGATAGTTTACTTGCTATCTTGTTTGACAAAATATTTCAGGCTTATGTGATTACTCTAGGTAATACCAAATCTTCTCCATAAGGTGGTACCTTTTTGCATTTCCCCCTGTAGTATATGAGTGCTGATTTCCCCACAGCCTTACTGATGAGAGTATTGAGTCAAACTGCTGGATTTTTGCCAATCTGGTGATGGAAACTATATGCAGTGTTAATTTGCATTGATCCCTGTGAGCTAAACTGAATACCTTTTCAGATGGTTAAAAGCCATTTGCTGGGAGTTGTCTATTTGTATCCATGCCCATTTTGCAAAAAGCTTTTTAGTAATTTCCTTGCAACATTATGTTAAGCCATGTGCTCATTTTATAAAGTTAGTTGAGACAAAATATAATGTACAAGTCCATCTAACCAAGCAACATAAATTTTAATATGTATTATATGTTGAAAGCAAACAAAGACTGAAGGCACTAATGAGAATGTCTCTGAATTACAGAGCTCCCGTTCTCACTCTTCCTTCATAATGCCTCCTGATCTACACATGACACCTTGGACAGATGGACTAAGTGAAGGGGCCAAGGTCAACCCATTCATTATAGTTTAGGAACATTTCATTTATTTCTAATTTTTTAGATTAAAAAGATAACACAAGAAACCCCAATAAAGTTGATTTTTTTCAAATGAATATAATTAGGTTTAGGTTTTCTATTCACACACCAGTAGTTCACCTTGCTTATCACCAGTGAAGGGTAGACAGAAACCACTTTGGGGACCGCTGATCACAGGATAAAGTTCTAACTTTCTAACTTGGCTTAACAGAAGGTCCATCAGGATATGGCCCCTGTCCACGGTTTAGCCTCATCTCAACCACTCATCCACTGGCTCTAGCTGTACTTAAGTCCTTGAAGTTTCCTAAATATGCCCTTCCAAACACTGCATCCCTCTCCCTGTTGACCAGCAAGCTCCTACTGTGGGCTACCATATAATCTGCACAAACACACCAGGCAGCTCTGCTCCTACCCCATCGTGAAGAGACATCTCTGTGGGACCATCCTGACTTTCTCAAGCTGACTTAAACCCTGTCTTCCTCTAGGCTTGTCTCAAATGTTGGGGCAAAACCACTGACAGAGCTTTTTGGAGAATCTAGCAAGCAAATACAAGTGGACTTCTTCCCTGGATTGAAGAGTCTCTCACCAGCTCTCCACCATTGGGCAGGTAGCTTCCGAGGGAGGCATAAGAAGAGGTGACTGAGAACAGGGTCCAGCCTGTGCCAAACTCTCCCTCTTCCACACACACCCCATAGTAATGGTGGACAGCCTGGAGAATTAGCTGAGGGGTCAGAGCCTGAGTATAGTTCCTTGGAGGCAGGAGAGTGGCAGAAGTCCTCACTGGAGACAATGGGAGAAACTGAGCTGGAGGAAACAGCTAAGCTAAAAACTGGCCTGGATGGGCGAGACCCCAAATTCATGGAAAAGTCAAGTGGAATCCATTGAGAGCAGCTCAAGGAAGCAGAACATCCATGTGATTCTAGAGGGGTGCTCTCTGTCAGCCCTCACCCTCTTGGGGACAGCAGGAAAGGGGAGGGACTCATGAGATCACACCTGTCTAGCAGGCAGGGTCTCCATGTTCCAACATAGCTCAGCATTTTATCTCTCACATCCTCTGGACTGCCCACTGGTATCCACTCCCACTGTCTATGCAGAAAGCTCCCTGGCAGGACCTCTCTGCCATCCTCCAGCTTCAGGTTGGAGCCCCATGATCTGAGAGGACCCAGGCCATTTGTCAACCTCAGCCTAACCAGTGAGCTCTAAATAAAACTGACATGTATATCCCCATTAAACTTCTTATATTTATTCATTTAATGGTTTAGAACCCAAAAGGGAGAAAAATTGAGCTATTAGTTCCCCCAGACCTCACATAGGAAGTTTTTTGCACAAACCTAATCAATCACATGTACTCCACTTGAAGAAAAACAAAAAGAAAGTGAATAGTTAGCCTAAAACTACATTTAGGCTTCATAAATCCTATGCAGAGTTTATTAAAAATGCATATTCCAAGGCCCCTCCCTTCAGATCTTGATTCTGCAAAGTTTGGAATGACACCTGGGAATCAGAATATTTAAGTTCCCCAGTGAATTTGGATGCGGGTAGTTCTCAGTGACCTAGACAATAAAAGGGGGTAATTTAAAGCTGCAAAAGTTGCTAGGGTCACCTGAACACTGCTCAGAGGACAGCTGATCTCTGTGCAGGCTGTACCCCTACAGAGACTTACATAGCACACTACCTCGCTCTGGCCGTGGGCTGCTCTACAACCTTATGGCCATAATTTGACTTCCCTGTGTCTTGCCAGCAGGGAGATAATGTACCAATCTGCAGGCATGAGCACTCGGCTCTGTCGACCGCTATTTTTCTCATTATAAAATCCATACGTTGGCAGTCCATTTATGTTCTCACTTCTGTGGCTTTGGTTACTATGGGTATCTCCTGGAAAGCAGAGCTTCTCTCTCATGGTACGGACAGAAGCTGGGCTGATCAATCTCTCGCACGTACAGAAGAACGTTCAGAACAGTAACTTCCTGCTCAAACCATCTGCTCTAATCCCATCAGCATCTACCCTACTCAGAGCTCCACCTCCGCCTGGCCTTTGTTCTCAACTCCCAGGGCCACCCACACCGTCACCCCTCTCCCTGCACAGGAGGAGCCACTCTCTTTATCAAATGCGCCTTGTTCCCTACCGCCTCTCAGCCTTTTAAACCACTCTGCTCCCAGCTGAGCTCTCTGATCCCATCTCTTCCCCTCCTCAGCTTTTGGTCTGTGTTGCCAATCTTGCCGTTCCATATGCTTTGCTTTGCTTTTTTTCTCCCTTGGGATAGAGCTCCAGAGTGGTTCCAGCTCTTGCTGGTGGAAAAAGGTCTGGCATGACAAAAACTCCTTTCTGTTACCCTTGCTTAATGCACTCCTGACCCAGAGGGTAGTTGGGTATGCGCCATGCCCCAGGGAAAGGAAAAGAGAGAGGAGAAAAAAAACTCATCCTGTCAAGAAGGTTATAGCCAGACCCTTCTCTGTGTTCCATTAACTCCAGTGAATGTCACTCTGTGCTGTGACTTGGCAGCCAGCTGGCTTTCCTGGGCGATACCCCTGTGAATTGCCTGAATCACATGCCTCAGCATTCACATTGCATCACCATTAAAGGCAAAGAGCAGAAGAAAAGCTGAACGAGATTATACCAATCCTCCTTCCCAGGCAGACCAGGGCTCTTAACAGCGACCATGCCTGACAAATTGCCCTTCAAGGTATTTGCCTTAATAGATTAGAGATAGCCCCAGCTTCTTTCTCTTAGTGATCTATTATGTAAGCCTCTCCTTTATTCTCCCTAACAGATTTGTCATCATGTCCTGCCAATGTCTGTTGCCACCACCATGGTTCTAACCCTCATTATCTTACATCTCAGCTACTAAGAAAAAGGGTCTAATTTCTGTGTTGAATCTTCCCTTATCCCTGCTAAAGGGATCTTCCTGAAATACTTTCATCATCTCACTTGCTGGCTCAGAGTCCTGCTGGGGCAGGCAGAGCCCGGCTCCCCTTCCCAGATCTCAGTGGATCTCAGTAACCAACTCCACCTTAACTGACCTCATCTCAGATCCTCCCAGCATTGAGGCCCTTTTAGTACAGTGTCCCAAGACTTCACACTCACACCTGCCTACAGTGTCCTCACCTGTACTCCCTCCTAAATGCTACCTCAAACCTTGCTCTCTGGTGTCACAGGGACAGAGAGAGAGAGAGAGAGAGAATGACAGACTCTGGTTTTTGTTTCTATAGAATTCTTGTATAATTTAACTTGGGCTCTGCCATAAGGCACAAGACTTGCCTATGCTTAATCTGTTGAAGAGGCTAGAAATAATCACTCTGTTTATGCAGCTTTATGTAATAGTCCAAGGAAACTAGTTAAGAGCTGATCAAGGAGCTAGTGGCATGTCTTTATTCCTAAGTGTAACTGTTTTGAGTGGATGAGGGAAATTTCTTCTTTTG
>CAUYPO010020260.1:0-11003 GCA_963574435.1 Cheirogaleus major
ACAACCAATTCAAGTATTCTGCTAATTCAGCAAAGGATTTATTCTCAGGGTAAAAAAAAATCTTTATTAGAATTTTCAACTTATAATAGAAATATTGCTTAAAACTTTTCTTGTTTAGAAGGTATTCCTTAGCAAATATTAATTTCTTCAGATGTTAGTGATAAGAAGTAACTTTTTTATTTTTTTAAGAGCCAGGGTCTCGCTCTGTCACACAGACTGGAGTACAGCGATGTGATCATAGCTCACTGCAACCTCCAACTCTTGGGCTCAAACCATCCTCCCACCTTAGCCTCCCAAATAGCTAGGACTACAAGTGTGTGCCTCCTTGCCTGCCTAATTATTTTATATTTTGTAAAGACAGGGTTTCTCTAGGTTGCCCAGGCTGGCCTCAAACTCCTGGCCTCAAGCTATCCTCCTGCCTCAACCTCCCATAGTGCTGGGATTACAGGTATGAGCCACTATGCCAAGCCACGAACTAACTTTTATTGAGCTTTTACTATGTATCATGTACCTTGCCGAGCTTTGTGTGTGTAGATGCACTTAATTCTCATACCAAGCTTATGAGTGAAAGACTATTATTATTGTTTTTTCTAGTTGAGAAGAGTTGGGTTTAGAAAGGTTAAAGAACATGCTCAAGGTCACATGGTAAGTAGGGGAGCCAGACTTGCATGAGTCCAAAGCCAGCGCTCATGGTGTAATTGTTCATATGATTCTGTATATAAAGAGGACATGCAAGAAGAAAGAGAAAGTAAGCTGAAGTCAGAAAAGGAAGAGAGTTGGCTACCTTTTCCTATTTCTTTTTATGGAGATAAATCCTCCAAGAGCAGCCCTTAGGTTGATGGGAGTTAGACATACCTTGATCACTAATTTTCTCCCAGTCTACTAATGCCTTCCTAGCTCCTCTTTCTCCCTCTGCAGCGCAGGCTCTATATTCTATATCCTCACCTATCCTCTCCTGTTGTCTATGGGTTTGCAGAGGGATGAGTGGGAGTTGGCTAGGTGAAAGGAATGGAGTGGAACATTTAGGCAAAGTATAAAACCTGTGCAAAGGTCATGAGGTAGGAGAGCACATGGCACAGACCTGGAGCCAACAGGAGGTCACAGAGAAGATGGGGTTGGAGATAAAGAAGGGAAAGGGGATACTTGCCACAGGCAGTTCCCAGAGAAGTCAGAAGGAAGTAAGTGGAATTCTGACCACCTCCAGGCAACTCCACAAGGGTGTTGCAAAGCTGTTTCCAACATATCAAAATTGGAAATCATCTCTCTCCTTTTCTATACTCCTCTCCTGAGATTTCTGCCCCAACCTCCTCCTCCAACCCCCAGCTCTTTGCCCTAATTTCTGTCTCCTAGTAAATGATATCAACCAGTGATGAAAATGCCTAGTTTAGGACATCATAAGCCTGGAGGTAGAGTCACACTCAGCTCCTGGCAACACTCACCTGCTCTGTGTGATCAGTCACCAAGTCTTGACAAGTCTACAGTCCTGGGAGCTTTCAACTCTGTCCCTACTTCTCTACCTGCAGAGACCCTGCCCTAGTTGAGTCTCTCAGTTTCTCTTGCTTGCGTCATTGCAACAAAGGCCAAGCACTTCCTCCTGTCTGCAATCCATGCAGCACTCAGCTACCAAAGCAGTCTTTTTTAATATTCAGATATGTGGATGTGACTCTTCCCCATAAGAGAAAAACTTTTTGCTACTTTCCCCATTGTCTGTAGTGGGAAATCCGGACTCCTTAGCTTAGTGCACAAGCCTTTTGGCATCTGGAACTCTTCAGTGTTATCTCTTGCTACACTACCTCAGGCATACTTCAGTGCTACTTGCAACCTCACCACTTACACACATCAGACTGTAAATCCCCTCTCTACACATCCCTGTGCTAATCCCAGCTCATCCTCAAGGTCAAGTGTTGCTTCTTCCAGAACATCTCCCCTGCCCTTCCTACCCCAGGCAGGTTATGGCCCCTTTTCCACGCTTTCTTGGTGCCACGCACATGCACCTCCTATAGCACCAACACACACTGCCACAATCGTGGGTTTGCTTCCTGTTGCTTATACATAACTGTGCATCTTGGAGCTAGAAACTGACTCCTTGTTAACTTTTAAATTCTCAGAACGCAGCGTACTGCCTGCCGTAAGGCAGATACTCGGTGTGAATGAAGAATGGGATCTCTTTCTTTGGCAGTTAACTGAGAATGGGAACCATATCTTCAGTTTTGCTTGCATACCCCAAATTCTCACAGTGGAACAACTCTGTGATTTTGAATTAGAAGGCAGGTTAGTCAGGAATTATACCTCACATGCCCTAGGTGTAATTACATCATACCGGAAACCATCCGAAAACGTTTTACAGTAGCCTATTGTAATTTGATGTATTTAATTTATTATTATGACACCCCCGCAAAGAGACTTAAGGTAGATTTAAAGATAACATAAAGTTCCAGGAGATAATTGTGCTAGTCACTGCATGTTGCGATTCTCTTCTTTCTATCAATCACCCCTGATTTTGTCCAGGTGACAATGGGCGCAGGAAAAAAAAATTACATTTCTCAGTGTCCCTTGCAGCTGGGATTGGTCATGTGATAAAGTTCTGGCTAACGAAAATAAGCAGAAATGGTCTGTGCCTTGTGACATTTGTATTTCTTCTTTCCATTCCTGGAGTAGGGATCTGGTTCTGGGGTAGAACAGCCATCTTGAGAGCACAGGACAATTGTGGGGTGGGGAGGGGACATCTCTTTCTCTCCTGTTATGTGAAAGTATCGATAAGATTCTACTTGTTTAAGCACCTATCTGGGGACTTTCTCATGCTCACAACCAGACTTTATTTCTAACTCCTAGAATAACAAATACTAGAAGTTGGTGAGAAAAAAGAGACAAAGGGAAAAGAAGGGCAGGGACATGAAGGGGAACCAGGAATGTGACCAGAAGTGCATACCGTGAAGTGCTACATACTTTCTATGGGCAGGTCAGATATTTGTTGCTAAGATGTCTAGAAGAAAACAGGAAGAGGGAAATGTGGTCAGTTATAATGTTTGTCTGTAAGAGAAAAGCAAACTTACTCAGAAGAAGAAAATGAATTTTGATGGCAAGACAAGACAGATATTTCTTTCCAAGACTGCTTGTAAAAGGGAGACAGCGTGGCGTGAAAAACAATGTTCTTGTCAGTATCCCCACAGCAACAAACATCTCTGGGTAGTTCTAGTAACTGATGGTCTCATCCAAAGGGCAATAAAGCAAAACAATCGGAGTATTTAGACAAATAAATGGACCACACATCTTTCAGGCAATCCTCCATAGCTAGGCTTTCTTTAATTTTTTTTTTTAGGTGAACTACATTAAAAATCTGATGAAAACTGCAGACCTCTGAACAAAAAAATTGCACATACACACCAAATTTTGCCTACCATTTCAAGGAGTTATAGATTTAAGGGTTTGCAAGTTTCAGATTAAGGACCCAGCTTCAATCTGTATTCTTGATATTTAACAGCAGCAAGGACTTATTTTATCTCTGTTATCATATGAGTAGGATGACCAGCCATCCCTAACTGTTTTGCTTCGGACTGAGGGCTTTCTTGGGATACAGGATTTCAGTGCTAAAATCAAGTCAGTCCCAGACAAACTGGGATAGCTAGTCACCCTATGCATAAGTGCAAAGTCATATGCCTTAACAGTCCATCAAGCTTGTGTGTGCACGTGTGTGTGTGTGTGTGTGTGCCTGTACACATTGTGGAGGTGAGCAGGCTTCTTTCTATGAAAATTAAGGTTTTCACAAGGATGAATGCTTGAATGCATGGACACCTACAATGCCAAGGGATTCGAACTGGCAGGACTGTACTCTTCATTTCATCAAAATCAATTTTAAATCTATACCAATGCACAAACTAATGTCCAAAATCGGACACCTTTTTCCAAAGCTACAATGATTTGCATGTACTAGTCATCTTGACTATTTTTTACTTCCCCAGAAATACCTACAGTTGCCACTTCTTGGTATAGCTTCTGAAATAAATCCTTGCAAAATGTATTCCAAAGTAACTAAATGGAGATACTTGCTATGTGGAAATAATTAGCCATAAACCAGTTACAAGTTAGGGAGAATAATCAAAAATTATAACTTTGGTTGCAGAATGGTTGACTTTATGTTTTAGAATTATCACAGTCCTTTTTTTATGGTAATATTTCCATAGCAGGACCAAATATTTTTTTATTAAAGTCACCACTAGACCCTCATATTAAAACCACATTACCTAGGTGCAGGGGAATTGTTGATTTGCTTATCTCTCAAACAGGAAGGCTGGCCTTTGATAGCTGGATAAGCAACAACAAAAAAATGGTTATCAGATTGGTAGAGAGGCCAAAATCTGTCTTTGCTTTACTCGCTTGGCAATTTTTAACTGCCCAGTCAAGAGACCTTTCCTACCATCCTTCTCTGTTATGGTAGGTAATATTTTCATAAAATTTCAAAAAGACATCAATGACATTCTAAATTCAAATAGTTTGGCCCATCTCCAAATTCAAAGGCTCATAAAAGTCAGTAAAAACTGCAAAAATATTTTTCTTGTAGACTTCCTCATAAAATAAAGGGCCCCTCACTCTCAGGTGCCATGGGGATGTGGGAGCTGCTGGTTGTGTCTTAGGTGGGAAGGGGGGATCAGGGTGTGATCTGGAAGCACTTCATGTAAGCACATTTCTGGTGAGAGATCTCAGAAGAAATCTGAGACTATCAATATTTCTTGAAATTCCTTTTCTCATTCAAAAATGTACCTAATTTTGTGTTTGTAATTTTATATTCTTTCTTAAAAGTGGCCCTCCAAATTGTATAAGCTTCAGGTCCCACAAAACATGAAATTTCCTCTGTCTGAAGTCTACTATATCCTTAATCCCCTGAGAAACTCAAGAAGCCAGGGTAAGGTTTATATAGAATAGCCAGTTAACTAGAACCATTGGCCAAATCCCACGTTGTACCCCAATGGAGTTTGCAAGAAAAAAAAGGGGGTGGAGGCTTACCAATTAGTCAAGCATGTTATCAACATGAATGCTGACATTCTTTGTTGTTCATTTCTATCTCATGCCTCTCCTTGCATGCTTCCAGATTATTGATGCTTCCTCTCAAAGGAATAAACCACTGGACTAAGAAAAATGTGCACATACCTCTTTGAGGACATCAAGTATGGATTGCAGAATCAAGGAATTTTGACATTTTAGCTATTCAAAAACAGAAAGGGAAAATGGGAGCAGGGGAATGATTTAAAAAATAAAAATAAAAAACAACACTGAAATATGAAGAACTTGATGGCTTTGGGGGATAATTTCTCAGTTCTTCGAACAGAAAATGGTGTTGTTTCTGTCTCTATGAATTTCTGCTATATGATATAACTTTGGGTTAATAAGAAGTTTTCTTTTTCTTTCTTTTTTTTTTTTTGTTAAATTAAAGAATATCTTATATTGCCTTACCAAATAGCTTCCTGCTATTTGTGAAGAGTTTTCCATCTTCCCTTTGGTTAAAGGATGTATGAATTGATCTCATTAGTATAGAGCCAAATTTGAACTAACCTTATTAACACAAACCAAATCTCTTCTATATGCCCCCATTTTGCAAGAGCGTGTTCTGAAATATGATAAGAAAAGCTATCCTTGAAGTATTTCTAGACAAATTAAAAGCAGGAAATACCAGAGATTTCATGTGCTGAACTCTCATTAGATTTACTGCCCAATTTAGCAGTTTCAGCAAGAGCCTGGGATATGCCTCTGTACATTTTGATGTGAATTCCAAGTGGGCTGAACTTGTAGAGCTTTAGAATTTCATCCATCACTTAGCATTTCTCTGATTTGGGGTTAAATGTCACCATTAATCATAAAAATACAAGATCTCTTGAAGTATGGCTACTTGGGCTCCTCTGTGGAATTAATAGCGTGAAAACAAACAAACCAATAAACAAATCAAGTTAGTCTATGAGTATAATGATCAAGTTTAAGCCTCAAAATTATTTAAAATTTTATATTTTCAAATGGTTTTCAGAATAGGTTAAGTACAGCATTCCCTGGGGAGTCTGATGTGATTTTCTAGATCTCCTTATTCTGCCTCAATGAGGAAATTGAGCAGTATATGTGGAACCTGAGGCCACATTTGACCTCCCTTGCTTGGCTTTGTGGCCCCCAGTTAGCTGTCACCACATGCTTAATGCCCCTTTGACATCCAAGCCCCATATTGTTAAGACAATGAAGTAGGCAATTACATAAAATAGAAAGTGTTTGTGGAACACATGGTTAATGATCCAAATGGAATGTAAGAGTTATTTTTATTTAGAAAAAAAGAAATTTCTGTAATTCTCTTACTTGAAAATCTTCATTGGTTCCTCATTGGCTACATCTGAGGTTTTCAGATTCGATCTTATGGAATGAGCACCAGTCTGTGATAAAAGTTTTAATAATATCAAAGCTAAAGGAAAAATAAAGGTAATTGTTGGGATTTTTTTTCATAGAAATAAATTTACTCACTTAAATGACTGTTTTTTTCCCCCCTAGGATTATATCCTTCCTACTTTTTGGTATTTTTAAAAAATCCTTTCCCTTATGAAATACTGATATTTGCAAATGTCAGTTTTAAAAAAATGATTTAATTTGGCCAACTAAAGGCTTGGCCATCTTAAAATGTCTTTGAAATTTACTGGTCTGTAAAATTCAAAATTCTAGGAATAACTGTCCTATATGATGTTGATTACCTTCTTATTATGGCATCTAAGCCCTATCCCAGTCCAGTCCATTCCTATTTTCCAATGTCATCCTTCTCCATTTTAAATCTAGGAATTCTGGGATGGAGACACACTTAATGGGTTGTATTACACACTTCCACGTGTTGTCCTGGAAAACTCCTAATTAGCCTTCAAACTAAGGGAAAAATACCACCTCCTTTGTGAAGCCTTCCCTGATAGTCCCATATGGATTCCCCAGGAAGAGAATGGGGGCTCACTGCTCTTACTGCCTCCAGGTGTGGCACTGGCCATATGACATTATCATGATGTGTGTTCCTTTTATTTTTTTAAGACAGGGTCTCACTCTGTTGCCCTGGCCAGAGTGCCGTGGCGTCAGCCTAGCTCACAGCAACCTCAAACTCCTGGGCTCAAGCGATCCTCCTGTCTCAGCCTCCCGAATAGCTGGGACTACAGGCATGCGCCACCATGCCTGGATAATTTTTTCTATATATTTTCAGTTGGCCAATTAATTTCTTTCTATTTTCAGGGTCTCGCTCTTTGCTCAGGCTGGTTTCGAACTCCTGACCTTGAGCAAATGATGGGTGTTCTTGACTGTCCCATCTAGAGTGAGATCCTTAGGACAGGGATTTTTTTTTTTCCTGGTTTATTTCCTTATCCCTTTCATCTAAGCCTGTAGTTGACACATAACAGGTACATAATAAATGAATAATTGGATTTTGGATGGATGAGTGATTAAATATCTTATCATTGTCTTGCTTTTATACATTCACTTAGTAACTTAAAAAGAAATACTGAAGTGCCTGCTATGACATAGTTTTATTAGCACCCTGATGGTTGCACAGAATAAAATACAGCCTGTGTTTATAAATTGTTTAAATCCAATTAGAGAAGACAAAGAATCCACAAAGAAAATGTTATATAACCAATACACAAAATGATCAAAGACCAGGGCAGTACACGTTATGTGTATATTAACGGGAGTGATGTAATGGAGGCAATAGGGTGAGTGTTTTCTACTTTCACAAGGAGACTATGTTACACTTTGCATTGGCCAGAGGCTTCCAGGAGGATGTACAAATACTATGAATCCCCTTTGTCACACAGCCAAGGCCACACAAACTTGGGACTCCTGTTCTCTCTCCCAAAGCTGCTCCCTCCATTCATTTCACAACCACTTGACTTGGGTGCCTGTTTATACCTTGCCTCATCCTACACACTTGGCACTCAGGCTGCTTTTCTGTCTCTGATCCTTCAGGTTTTCCTCCCCAGCTGCAATTGATACTTGCTGGTTAATTTTGCAGCCTTCCATAAAGGCCTAGAGTAAATAACCCACCTGGTATTTTCTGGCCCAATCTTTTTATTATTGACAAGAAATGTGAGACCTAGGTTGGTTACAACTCAACAATTCACCTGAGATCCACTGTGATCACCTCTAAGGTTCTACCTCCAAGGTCTTCCCATCGTTTTATTCTGTGTGTACGTGGAGCATCTCTCAGATGTTCAGAGTAAATTAAAATGTGAATTTCTCTGAATTGAGCTTTCTTGCTTCTATGAAAGCTTGGTCACGGACATGTTCACCTGAGGGCAAAGGATCTATAACTTAATTGCAGCAAGTGTGAAGAAGTGGATTTTCTTTCATATGGTTTCTACTTGGTTTTGCTCTTACACTTTGTTTTTTATTTAAGTAGAAACAAAAAAGAAAAAAAGGAACGCCCTGAGAAAACTGCACAAAGAAATTACATCACGAAGAGGCTGCCTGACTTCTATGCTATAGATAGCATGAGAACCTTTTCTGGTCTCAGATGGCTCATAGGTAAATTTAGGTAAGATCTCATCCAGCTTCTAAATTCTCAAATAATTTTCAGAGATGTTATATTAATTCTTCTTAAGTTACCTAGTAGTACATGCTTAATTTCAAAAATTGAAGCTACACACATGTAAATAAAATATAAACTCAAAGTGTTTTTGTTTTTGTGTACCTGCCCCCACATGAATGTCTATACTTACACACACACACATTCATATCCAGACATGTAAGACACTGATCCTCCTTTATTTGAACTCACTTGTGGGGTATCTTTTAGACTGTCTTCCCTAAGTCCATGGACAAAAACAAAAATAACCTTTCATTCTTCCTATGATAAGTGATGTACAAATATTACTTATAGAATTAAACTCCATAGAATCTTAGTAATTGATTTTGAGTAAATAACTATTTCCATTTCTATTTGCAATAAAGTGAAAAAAAACAAAGGTAATTTTCATCTTTATTCAAGTCTTAGGTTTACTTTATTTTTTCAAGCAGCATTTACATGATTTTGTTTAATTTAAACCTATTTGTACCCTATTTACATTTACTGAGATGGGACAGAAGTTCCAGCTTTCCACTATTTTGTTTTTATTTTTGGATGAAATCTTAGTTGTTTAATGAGCTTCAATATTTATATTTAGTTAAAGCTCTGTGATCATTTATAACCAGATGAGACAGCCATGGGAAGATAAATTGATAATTTATTCCTCCTGCATTAGGGAAACAGTTCTTGTATTTACAATATGCTGAGCATAGCAATTCCCTGCCTAGCTGCCTAATATTTGTGTACATTTTTATGGTGGAGTGTGACTTTCAAATTAAAAATGATTTGTTGCAAGAATATTGACTAGGAAATGCATCCTGAGAAAAGACAGCAGAGAAGAAGTAATGAGATTTTTCACTACCCCTAGCCCAGGGCCATTCAATAATTTTTCTTCTTTAAAGCTGAGAGGAAGAAAGAGAGCCTCAAACTGAGTGGCAGATGTTAAGTCAGGAAATGGGAAACTCTGCCTTCCCCAGAGCTTCGAGTCATCTCCATGACCTTTGTGGCCTCGCTGAAAGGCTTTCTCTGAATTGAATGACAACATGGAGGCTGTGGGTAAGATTGCAAATCAGAGAATGTAGGTCTGAATGAGAAGCTGTGACCCTTGCCCTGGGTGGTAGTTCAGACCTGGGTTAGGATGAGGTATGGGATTGCGCTTCCAGATTGCAACCCTGCTGGGAAGGGCTTTGCAGTGCTGGGTGGTCTGGCAGGGTCTGAGGTCCCCCTGCAAAGTGGAGAACCAAGGAAACTTAGCATGCTCCTATCCTGGTTCCTGCTCTGCATCTCTGCTTCTGTCCTCCAATCTTTCCGTCAGTGCATCCAAATTGGCATCCAGGAGTCAGTCACCATTGGATCCAGATGTTTTCTAGAGTCCGTGTGGCCATGCAACGTAGACAACTACAGAACCCACCAGAGAACCACTTCTACCTCGCACTTCAGGGCATCTACACAATGACATGGCTCAGAACAGACGCAAAGCCCCTGGAGAAAAAGGACACCAATCACTATGGATACAAGGGACAGAAAAAACAGTTCTGAGAACATGGTTTTTTTAAGGTAGGCCTTTTAATGCCTGTTTTGGTTTAAGTATTGCAAAGATCAATGAAATAATACTGTAATGATTTAAGCTTTTTAGTAGAGAGTTCGAGAATGTTGTTTTTATGTGTTTTTTTCAAAGATGCCAGTTACTAAGTCTAGGCAATTTTTTAAATCTTCTTCATTAAACTTGTTTCATTTTTTCAAAACCTGCATCTTCTACAATTTATCATACATTGAACCTCTTCTCTCTCTCTCTGACTACATTCATGCAATTTGCATTATCTTTTGTCCCCCCATCCTTGCTTATTAACCTGGTAACCTTTGGAATATGTGCCTTTTAGCAGCTTTCTCTGCACTTCCTTGCATGTAACCTGTTGCCAAGCAGACAAAAATGATATTTATCACATCGGGGCAGGTTTTCACTGCTGATAAGTATCAGCTGTCTCAAGAGCAGGCATAGGGAAGATATACAAGCAGTTTCCATGAAGACAAGAAAACATAGAGGAATGAGGACTGATAAAAGGACATTTCACTCAGAGGGACCAGCATGCATTCCCAGCCAGGAGGAAGAAGACATGAGGGGAACTCTAAGAAAGAAAGGGAATCTCAAGGAACGATGAGGGAGAAAAGGAGACACATCTCAGAACGTAACATGGTGATTTTATTTGAAGTGATTGGGCTTAGAACAATAATACTGGCAAGGCCATCAGCTCTTAGGAGGTTTCTTGAGGCATAAGCTGTCATTTTGCTTTGATCAGGTTCTGTTGATTTTGGAGAGGGAGTGAAGCACGTTCCCACCCAAGGGGATGGGATTTATTCCGGGAAGTCATCCTTGAACATTGACTGTTATACTTTTATAGGAATAGTTGTCATAATTGTCTCTTTCTTTGTCTATTTGTCTATC